>JANITW010000234.1:21922007-21934034 GCA_027564335.1 Erythroxylum williamsii | reverse complement strand
AAACCCGGCGCCAGGTGAACTTGGGTCCGACAAACCCGAGATCATGAAGTTGGCTGCAGTGAATGCAGTCGCAAAAAGAAGGACTAACTCCAGAACGGAGACGTGATCCACCACTGAGATCAGCTCCGTCCAATTTAGCGTTAAAATCGCCACCGAGAAGCTACGGCAGAGTAGTAGACTGGGCAATGTGGTGGAGATGATCCCAAAGGAAGTGTTGCAGAGAGTAGGTAGGACTAGCATAGATAGCAGTGAACACGAAGGATGTACTAGCCCACTGGATCTGAACATGAATGAACTGGCGATGAGTGATCAGGATTTGAACATGGGTGCCTTGATTCCATAAAAGCCAGATGCCGCCGGAGAAGCCGATAGCCTCCACCCTATAGGACTGGGTGAAACCCAAACGCTGGATAACTCGCTGGGCCCGAGAGCCACTTATGCGAGGTTCAAACAAAGCAACCAGAATCGGTTTATGGGAACGGGAATACTCCTTAAAGATGGGCTGGAACGATTTGCCCCCAGCCCCTTGGCAATTCCAAAGGAAAACAGACATAAAAACACTAAAGGAATAAAAAGAGGGCCTAAGGAGTGGGGGGGCCATCCCCATGACATAACGGTCCCTCAACGGGAACAAGCACAGGAGTCTCAGGTATGACAGTCATCGGAGAATCAAGGGCAGCTGGTGCATCAGGGATGGAAGAGGGAGGGGCCGGGGGATCGGGAGGCCGCGGAGGAGGTGGGTGGGGAGCAGGTGGCCCGATAGAAGGATCCACGGACTCCCCCGAGAGGTCCTCCTCCATGCTAGTACAAGAGGGCCCGGCGTTGGGAGAGGGGGCAGTGAGAGGGTCGTGGAACATGACAACGGAGTGGGAGTCTAATGTGACCGCAATGTGGGATCGAGAGGCCGGAAGGGGAGCGGTGGGCTTGGAGCCCAAGGGGGATGGCTGGGGGGCCGTAGGGGAAGCCTGGGCTGGGCTGTTAAGGGAAGGGGGTGGAGCATGGTCCACCGGTGAGAGCGGTGAGGTAGTCAGATTCCTGCACAAAGTTAAGTAAGTAGAAATCATTATCCAGATCAATAATTTTCATGGGACCTGAAAGGGGCCAGAGAGATTGAAGCCGTTGTTTGAGCAGATTGAAACCAATGTGGCGTCCCAACAATTTGACCACCACCGCCAGCTCCCAACGCTTGCGAAGCCGGCCCTTGAGAGCCGAGGAGAGTTCAATGCCGAGACCCAACGCTCCTTGGACCAGAGTGAGGTCGCCCTCTTCAACTTCCACGGGCTCCTCATCCGGCCAATTTAGTTCGGTTGACGCAGGTGTGTGGGATTGCCCGGAGACAGCGGCGCTGTAGCTGAAAGGTAATGGAGTTGATTCAGCAGGGGGGGAGGCGGGTCCTCCTCTCGTTCCCGGATCCAGACTTTCTTTGCCGCATGCCCTGCGGTGTCTTGAGCAGTGAGGTCGTCACGGGAAAGGTCATCGCGGGTCCAAGGGGGGGAAGTCAGTGATGGGGACGGAATGTCCATGGGCAAGCAGACTGCCGGCCAGGGACTAGCGCAGATCAGTGGCCGGGATCAGGGGAAGTGGTACTGTAGCAGAGATGGTCGTACTGTAGTTCAGTTACCCATCTTACGACTTGTACTAGCTCTAGGAGGCTCTTAAGTGAAAACCATGATTGGAAAAGCTAACGGTATGAGTTTTCTACGAATTGGGAATTGGAAACCATCCGTCCATCTCCAAAGAAATCTCTAAGCATGTTATTCACTTTCTTATACACATGCGTTGCAGTCCTTAGATTAAACATTAGATGTATTGACCTTCTTTTAGAGGTAGTTCATATAACATAGCTTTTCTTGATTTCCGACTCAATTGACACGTCTATTGGACTAATTCTTCGAAAGTAAAACTCATACTCCAGTTAGGATGCAATCGTATCCAAAATGAAAATTGAATCGTTAGTAAAAAAAAAGAATATTCGCTTTAGACATTTCGTGAATAACAAAAAAAAATATTCGCACACAATAACAATATGCTCTTTTCTCCGTCGGCACGAGCTATGTCCTTAAACTTTTTAGTGTTAAGAATTCATGAATTAGTTTCCTATAACTAGTCGTTATAATTTAGCATATTTATCAGAAAGATAAAGTGCAAACTGACTTGTCAATCTTGCAAAATAATTCTCATTAGGATTCACTACTTTTGAGCACTACCTAGGAAATGCATACCTATCCTCTTAGAGGATGAGTTAAGGGTCTATCACCGAGAGCTACCATGTAATTTATAACGTTTATCTTCTTTTTATAAAATAAAATAAAAAAGAATATTACTTCTATTGAGGGCAACAGGCGTTGGTAAACAAACTGGTCATTGCCCATGGAAGAATATCACACCTTCGCTCAACTATACTGTGGCAGTGACCATTAGGACACAACATTCACACCACCATGGCTGAAATCATAAATCTTTCATTTCACAATTTCCTGTCTAAACGTTAACTTAGACAACTTACAATCTAAATTCTGAATAATATTGGGGCTATATCAAGAAATTATCAACAAAAAAAAAAAAAAACAAAGAGGACCAAAGAAATAAGAGAGAAAATAGAATCATTGGCTATGCCATTGCTATCGCTGTTTTGCATTTGTATTGCGTATTGTCACGCCATGTAAGAATCTGGTATATCCAAGGAAGCTCAATTTTCCATCAGAAGTTCTGATCATATCCTTGACTACAGAAAAAGCTTGAGGGCCCAGATTCATTTCCTGCTGCATAAATAATGCAGTTAGGCACATTCTTTCTAATTCACTACATAGTTTTAACTTGTAATAGGCTCACCAGTGCCAATTCCTCCACTGATATGGCTCTGTTTCCTTCTTGTTCAAAATATTCGAAAGCAATTTTGGCAATGTTCTCCCACTCTTCAAGGGCCTCAACCTGATATGGACTGACTGTAGCGGCACAGAAGTCCTCAAATCCCAATTTCCTGTATGATAGTGGCTCCATCTGAAGTAACAAGCTGAAATTTAGTAATAAGAGAACTAGACTATAGCGTTGCTATATTATAGACAAAAAAACAGGAAGGTGTAGGCACTATAAATTAAGAAATCATACCACATTTAAAATGTCAAAAATCCTTGCCTCCTTCATGGCATCAGTAACATGTCTCATTAAAGCCTGCATTTTCTCGGGGAGCGTCAGAGAGAGAAATGAGTTTATTGAATGACAAATGGCCATAAAAGTCATATTTGGTTTTCTCAATCAATTACAAAACACTATGTTTAGCAAATAAGAGCATCCATCAAAGTTTCAAAAATTCTTCTCAGCGAATAGAAGCTAAGAGTATAAACCAACCACTCTGAAGTTATTGATAGACACAAGTCCATCTTTTGGCTCCAGGAGATTAAACTGAGCCTTAACATAGACGAGCTCCTCTTCTGGAATAGCTTTCGAAAGAGCCTGCAATTTGGATCAATATCAGACAAGAAAGGATACAAGTACCATAGCGAGAGATGCCAAGGTTGTACTTAATTGGTCTCCAGGTGGAAAGTCAATTTGCTCCAAAGAAAAAAATAGATCATTTCACTTACACGCAAAAGCACTCATAACTTAAGACATGAACTTACTCTCTCTTTTGCTCATATATGAACTCTATTTTTCTGGTGGTTGGGGGATGTGTTGATTAGCAGTTCTGGGTGTTGTAATTACCTTCAATGCTGCACGCTTGAAAGGTGTTGCACGAACATATGATTTAACTAATTTGTAGATCTGAACATCTAATGGCACAGTTCTATCTTCATCTCGTAACCATGGGTGAGCTGCATATGAATGCACCAACAAACTGGTCAACTACCAGCATATATAAAGAACAAAATGTTACTCAACTAGATTGTCCAATTTGAGAAATAAAAAACCAAATACTTCAAAAGTTCCATTAAACAACTTACTTAAAGCTTGCGCAGCAGTCATCCTTTTTCTATGGTCCTTATTGAGAAGTCTTTTCACAAAATCTTTAGCTTCTGGTGATACTGCTGGCCAAGGTGAGTCTTCTAAGTTAGGATTAGCTCTTAGCACAGAACGAAAAATTCCAGATTCTGTTCGAGCCCAGAAAGGTCTACTTCCACAGAGCAAAATGTATGTTATCACACCAATACTCCACATATCAGCTTCAACACTGTACGACCTATGGAGGACCTCAGGTGCAACATAATACGCACTGCCAACAATATCATCAAGGCGTTGATCTGTAACATATATATGTATATATATGATGACATTTCGTATACAATGTCAGAGCTATAGATAAGTTGAAATTATCCAAACTAAAAGGAAATCGTTGTCGAAGAGATAATTTCTGAATGGATTCTCATACTGGAACTTGATGCACAATAATATGCTGTTTCTCTCCAGAAACAATATTTTCTAACTTCAAACAATAAAATGTATTCCGAAGCACATAAGAACATGAAACACAACTAAGCAAATTTTTCATAAACAAAAAACAAAAAAAGTTAGTATCAAGGAGCTGATTTAAAAATAAAGTAATCAAAAGAAAGTACAGATGACACCATGTTAAAACAATAAAATAATCATTGGACCTTGAAAGATTTGATGAATAACCAAACATTACCTGGCCTGATAAAATCAGATAGACCAAAGTCAATAATCTTCATTGGAGCATCCTCATCTTTTGTGGTGAAAAGAAAATTCTGCCAAGTAATAATTGTGTGCTTGGTTAAAGGTAAGAAAAAGGACTGATGGCTCCTTTGAGATGATTTTTCATGGCGTATGAGGTTCTAATTGACAAAGAGCCTTTATACATACACACGTATATGCACACGTGAAGAGAGAAATACATGTTACTTGGATCAAATGGTTTACCTCTGGTTTTAGATCACGGTGCACAACACCTTGAAGGTGACAAAAGGCAACTACACTTAGTATTTGGACAACAATGGTTTTAGCATCGTCTTCTATGTATCTTCCACCTCTGCAGAGGAAAAAGGGAATTGCATTAAGTAATCATATCAACATGAACTTTGATGCACCAAGTGAAGAATCACATTGTTTACAAGGTAATGAGAAACTATTCTCTTATTACCTTGCTAAGATTCTGTCAAGTAGTTCTCCACCTTCACATAATCTAGTAGCAAAGATTTTTTAAAAAATTAGAAAAATTCTCATTCCAGAAATTAGAAAATGACTCCAAAAGTTGGCAAACTTTATACAATTCATACCCAAGAAAAGGATGATCCCGCAACAAGGTCAATAATGAATATTAAGAACATCCCTTTACTACCAATCAAAAAATTATCTACCTATTTTTACCATTTCATCTCCAAAAATGCGCCTAGATTAACATACACAAAAAAGAACTGTTTTCTCATTAATCTTTTCAGAAATTTCCCATTCTTAAGATAGAATATGTTAGGACTATCAAGTTTATAAGAGCAAAGACATAGAAAAGAATTAAGATCATCCTAATGAAATAGGATTACAGATAGAGATTATATAACAATTCCAATGGATATCAGAAATATATACATACTCCATAACTATGTAGACATTTTTGGCATCTTCAAACACATCATGAAATGTGATCATATGCTTATGTCCCGATAAGGCTTTCATTATCTTTACCTCCCGACGAACATCTTCAATTGATATTGCCGTTGTCATCTGCATAGACATTCTTTTATTACCAATACCTATAATGAATCTTATAGTAATCAATTTGGGAGAAGCTAATAGCTTACAAGGACATAAATCAAAAACAGATCTACTCCAAAACAGAAAAAAGTGAAAATTTTATTATTATTGAAAAGTAGTAGAACGGCTTATTGAAATTAAACAATTAAACAGTATTAACAGAACACATTTAGTATCAGACTTGTTGATTTGAATTATTAAAGACATCAACAAACAACTAGATGCAACAACAATAAATCAGTTATAGTTGATAACTATCTTCCTTTAGCCTACAACTTCTGTTTCTTAAACTTGCATTACATAAGATATGAAGGCTATGTGGAGAAGCGGCATGAATAAAGCCCGTCTGTGCAATATTCCCCTTGAAATATATATCATTTGCATTTTTGCAGAATGTGTGTAAGACCTTTTTTTTTTTTGATAAAAGAATGTGTTTAAGACTTAATAGAAAAGAAATGGGAGATTTTTCAACCTCATTCTAACGTGTTTAGAGCTTCATAGTTTGCAAATTTGATGAAGCATTTGGATAGATAGCTGGCATTTAAAAGACTGAAACTAATCAACTACCAGGTCTGCAGTATAATGTAAGTTTTAATTGCTTGCCATAAAGTTAGATGGCTAACCCAGTAAAAAAGTTTTGCTCGGTATTGTGATGCTAGTGCACAGTTCCCTATCGTGATTTATATCCATCTCAATTGTCAACAAATCATGTGAAGCTAAAAAACCTGTAGAATTTAAATGGATGACGAATTTGAGCCAGAATGTAAATCAGTCCGAAAATTATTCATTCCTTGCAACGTTTTCTGCAGGTTCAAGCATTATTCTGATTCCCCATGGCTTAACCACTCGAATTCTTAGTAGCAACATATCTAGCATATCTGGTTGCATGAGGCATCTGCAGCAAATTTCTTCTTACTAAATCTTCACATTAGACATCATAAATGCACTAAAACATCCAATTTTCTGCTTCATTAATTTCATGAGCTCTAAAGCCCCTAAGATAGTAATGGGAAGATTAGAAATATAACAACCTTCAAAAGAACTGATTACAGGCCTCTAGACTATCATCTGACCTCTTCACACATTATCAATAAGAATATCCTCGAATCTTGATGTCAAAACCAAAACTATAAACGTTCCATCTACTCCCCAATTCAATAAATGATAAAATCAACCAGAATTAATAAGCTTGATGATTTCAAATTCGGATGTTAAATTGACAAACCCCACTAGAAAAAAGCTGAAAAACAAAATAGTGAACTAGCAAACCCAAACGCAAACGCACCTTAGCTTTGGAAATGATCTTGACAGCAACTTCTTGTCCCTTAAGCTGTCCCTTTTTGGCCTTAGCTAAACAAGTATGACCAAAATGCCCTCTCCCAACCTCTCTTCCCAACTCATACTTCACCGCAAAACTCTTCGCGTAGCCGAAACTCTTGTCCAACGCTGTCATCTCCTCATCCTCGCCGTCCTCCTCCGCCGCTCCCTCCCGATCCTCCGGTATCGTCCCCTGTTTCTGTTTCTGCTTCTTCAGCCCCGTCCGCCTCATGATCGCCATGATCGGCTTCGCCGGCGACGGAGGCGGTAATGGCCACTTGGACTTCCTGGCTGGCGTTGGGGACGGTCGCACTCCCGCCGGAAGCGGACTCGGGAATGGACTAGTACTGTAGGTGTTGGTGTTAGGATCGACTGAATGCTGCGATGGAGCTCTCAGTGAAGCCGGCGACGGAGGAGGCTTGACGTGGTTGCCAGTGGTGCCGTTGCTGCCGGCTTTAGTTTCTCCGTTAGAGGGGGCAGAATCTAAGTCTTTGCTGCAGCAATGGCCCATCGTTGAATGCGAGCTGAAAGCGTCAGATGGTGGAGAAGTGAGGAAGAAATTAGTTAAAGATAATGAAGATACACTTAAATGACGGGAACTTTGAGAGAGAGGACTTGGGACTTAGCAGAGGGAGGAAAGTGAGAATTTTCAAAGTTATTGAAAAAGTTGTGCATATAATAAGTACCCATTTTTGTTACGAGTATGACCCAGCTCTTGGTCGTCGATTAAACTGTGTCGTTTAGGCTTTATTGTGGGGTCTACTAACTACTTGCCTTGTTGTCTAAGAATCAAACTCCGTTTACTCAACATTTGGATCATATAATATAACCCCAAAAGAAAAAATGATTTATGCTTTATATAATTTAAGATTTATTTTGGATATTATGTTGACGATGAAATTGAAGAATTCAAAGATGTAAGATTTTGAAGGCAACTCTTGAAACAATTAATAAAATTATTTTTTAATAATTAAAATAACAGAAAAGAATTTAATAACCAACCCCGTAACTAATCAGCTTTTTGAAGTCTAAACAAAGAGGAAGTTAGACATAACAGGTACCTAGTACCCAGAAGCGTTTTCTCAGAAAGTTTGCATTGGACGTACCCACAGCCTACTCACTATTGACGTAGACGGGGATGGCTAAGACAAGACGGTGAATGTGACGCTCCCTTTGGTTGTACCGCTCGTGGCAAACTATGAAATTTTGATTGGATTCATGGAGGACTTTTCCACTTCCCCACTCCTCAACTTCTTTTGGTCTTCAATGTCTCGATTTTGTGGGAATTTACTGTGTCTTTTGTCTCAAGTTGCTCCCCATCGCTACTAATAAAAAGTTACAATCTATATATTCTCAAAATTATTTTAAATTTTTTAAGAAAAATAAAGAATTATATTAAACACGCAAGGGCAACATAAAAAGTAACCTTGCCTGTCCTCCTTATTTGTATAGTTGGTAGCATTCAAACCATGCCATGAAAAAGGTCATACGTTCCGAATGAGGAACAGCACAAGAAATTCCTAGGAAACCACCGTTTATAAAACTTTGTTCATTCTAAAGGGTCGTGGGTTAATTAATAAATTTAGAGGAATATAAAAAGTGGAGTAGAGTTGAAAATTTAATATTAAACGACTTAAACTATCATAAAATAAAAACAAATAGATATGTTTTGTTAATATTTTATTTTTTAAATAAGAATAGAAAATTTGAAAATAAAAGCTAATTCTGATTAAAAATGTAATTTTGAACTATGGAAATTTATTATTAAATGATATATACAAGATTAAAATAAATAAATTTATCTCTAACTCTAATTTTGTGGCAAAAACAAGTCTAATGACATCCATTAAATAAGTTTTTTTTAAAAAAATCGAAACAAAAAATCACAATAAAAAACAAAGTACCTTTTTACATAAAAAGTTAATGAAATTATAGTCAACTAAAATATGATAATGCCTTACTATTGAAAAAAGAACTTAAAGGATATGTAGGAATCATAAATAAAGGAATCCGAGCATGTTAAAACATGTTAGCCTTGGTAGTAACTATATATACAGTTGAGAGAGACCACAAAATTATGAATCTCGTCTTATTAACGTTGGTTTTTATGAAGAAAGAATGTGGACTGATAAGAAAGTATGCTTTCTTTTATCATGTGTTTTTTAGGTAAAATTTGATAAATAATTAAAACATGCATACATTACAATGTTGGACTATGCGTGAAGTCTTAGAAAAGAAGAATGTTCAGTGACATATTAAGGTTTGATTTTTAATGTCTCTTTTTGTAATGTTATTATTTTATAAGAAATTTGACATTTAATATAAATATATTATATGTTTCGCTACTCTTTATTTAGAATTATGTAATCGATTTGATTTAAATATGATTTATGTTAATGTATTTTTGATGGTCCCAAAAAGGCTTAGCTTGATATTTTGGAAATATATAAAGATAATACAAGATTCCTATGACTTTGTCGTGCAAAAAGCTTATTGTTAATTATGTGGAATATATTGGTAGGTATAAGAGCGACTGGCCCATTAAATATTTAATGTCACACAATGAGTTTGGTAGATATGATTGAATTATTGTTCAACGACAATAAAACAAGATTATTTTTAAGTAAATAGGAGTCTATGAGACTTTATTATAAGTTGTTAATTGTGTAATAGTGTTTAACTTTCAACTTTCTCAACTAAAATTGGGGCAATGTCGAGATACATATTATGGGGACCTTATTTTGCATATTCAAATTATGTTGAAGGGTAAAAAGTGATTGATGTAATTGTTATAATTTAGGATATAGTATCCAACATAATTAACCATAAATTTATACATTAATCGATGATGATATCCAACATAGTGGCCCAAAAATTTAAGAGTTTAATGCTGTTGAAAAAGTTTCATGGTTAAGAGATGAGGTAGAAAATGGGAATAATGATAAAATGAAAGGAATATGGTATCTCTCCGACAATAATGATGAAATCATAGATGTTAAAAAGGGGATTATAGACCTAACTCTATAACATAGTTGATCCAAATTTGTTTTAAATAATGGTATGATAAAAAGATGTTGTCTTTTTGGTGTTACTCCAACAACACCCATAGTTAGTGAGAACCCACTCAATAATTATAATTTTGTTTTCCAAAGTTTTACTAATTTAATTCACAATTGAAGTAACAATAATCACTCTATTGAATAATCATCTATAGTAAGGGTAATAACATCCCAATTAGAACCATCTCAACTAAAACTACAATCACTACCAGTGATAAGAGTTACTAGGTAAAGAGATTTTGCAAGCAAACTAATAAACCAACAATAACATCTATAGGTGAACGCCATTGGTGACAAAGATGTTAAACCAATCAATTGTCGGTTAAGCACCATATTAATGGAACATAATAAAAGACCACCACTAACAAGGTCAACAAAGTATGTCTCAAATTAAATCAGTGCTTATTACATGAAGAAGGCCAAGCATATTGGTATGTTCCTTATGTATGTATGGAATAATTAGGTTTTATGGGTTTTCTTTAAGATTAATGTTTGTGGTTTTATGTTTATAATAGCAAGTTTTGTTTTATTTTTTGGAGTTTAAACATTGTTATATTACTTTTCTTTATTGCTAGAAATTAATTCTAGAAGAACAAATCACAATCTCCAATTTATTAAAGCTTAACCTTAATTTCTTCAAAACATGTAGTCTTTATAACCTCTTTAATTCTGCCACTATAGTTAGTTGTGTTTGTTTGATTGTTAGATTTTTATTATTTTTCATCTTTTTTAATTTTAGTAATTGGTTGAACAATTAATATTTTGCATCAAGCAAGAATTTAGGCATTTTACATATTTAGCATCATGAATAGAAGTTTTTAGTCCACACTAAAAATAAAGTGTTGAGTATTTTTGCATGTTGAAACAAAATGTTATAAATTCTATATGTTTCATAAATTCAACATGTTGAGAAAAAGTGTTAGGCATTATACATGTTTTAAAATAAGAATTTTAAAAAATAAACTTTCGTTCTTTGTTGTCTAGTAGTACATATCAAACTTTTCCTAGATAAAAGTTCTCTAATAAATTAAAATGACTAGCAAAGAGAAGAATGAAAGGTAAATCAATGAATTATTTTGTTGTCTAACTTTCAATTCACTTATAATTTAATAAATGGAACCATTTAAAAACTTTTTAAATTTAATAGAAGTAAAAATAATGATACAATTATAAGTCCATTAAAAAGGCACTTTGAGATTTTACTTATAATGCAGTAAGTAGCAATACAAGTAATAAGAGACTTATAATATGACGTTGATTTATTTTTATAATTTGTACTACTTTAATGGTTGTCTCATGAATTAAGGAACCAAAGTCATTGAAATTAATGTAATTTACATAACAACCTAGATGATATGATTTATGGATAAAGGAAGATTAAATGTTATTGTTTAGCGATTCAGTGGTTGAGCGAGAGACAATTGTTTGCTCCTTATTGCACCAAGAAATAAGAGATGTAATAAGAAAGAAACAGTAGCTAATGATAGATCGGTGATCAATAGGTCTCCAGCCTAGTTGACATCAGAGTGTGCTCCTAAGTCTAATGAAGATGAATGAATGAAATGAAGCCTATAAAATAAGATGCCTCAAACATACCTGAGTATAAGAAGAACAATAAAAAAGTGAGGGGTACGAGGTCCAAACATGAACTGGTTGACAATATGAACTACACGAGCAATATTTGGCTAAATTCCAGTAAGATATATAAAATTACTAAATAGTTGTTGATAAAGTGAACCATCACTTAGAGGAGTTCCATCAATGGCAGAGACATGATTAGGAGAGTCGAGTAGAGTGCTAGCAATCTTAATGTCAGTAAGTTCTACATGAGAGATAAGACCAGTTGTAATATCCCGTCACCGATGGGATGTGTACAGTTCATTGCATTCATATGTGGTATGCTCATGCATTACTAGTTACGTATAAATTGGTAATTTGGCAATTATCG
>JANITW010000234.1:21877389-21890007 GCA_027564335.1 Erythroxylum williamsii | reverse complement strand
CCTCTATCTTCCTTTAATCTTCCAATGTGCCATGTTCAAATACTATACCACCCACAATTTATTTGATCAGCTAAGATTCACTTTTATGAAACTTGGCATATAACTGTTTCTACCTTCTTGATATATAAGATTTCTTCAAGTATTCAAAATATTCTTCTCCACTTATCGAACACTTTTGATATGCCATCTATGATCATAGTACCTAATTGATACAATTTTGCTCAGATCACTTTAATCTTCAATACCATAATATTGTCAGGGCATTGTTAACTCCAATAGATATCACCCAAATTGCCTTGTATCCATAATTGATTCTCGTAATTCCTTAAGTGACTAATTCCTCAATTAAGGTAATATTATCTCATGCCATTTTTAGTTTCCCAATTGACTTCTTTTGTCAAATAATTTTCTCAATTCATTCAATTTCCTCTTATTTCAGATTGACTTATTCAAATGCCTATTCAGTCGTATTAGTTTCTCCACACATTTCAATTTACTTGAAATCTTTAATACCTGGGTTGATAACATATTCCTCATATCTAATTTGTATCTCTTGTCTTGTACATATGTGCACAGAATATAATGGAAACCTAAGTGCTCCTCACATTAGCAATAATGTCACCTCCAATTCAATAATCCAATTACATAGTTGGATACTTTACATCAGACAAAATGCATACCTTCTCAGTAGCATATTCTATCTCTTATGCATGAGCATGAAATGCATTTTTCTCAATCTCTCTTGATCTCACATGTACCAAAATTTTAGGTTCTAACTCTTAGTATGGAAACAGGATGTTATAATGGTGGAAAGGAGCCTATATATATATAGTCTTTCTTTACCACAATTAAGGGGTAGCCTTTTCTTATCATCTTGATGGTGGAATGGAGTTACAATAACTTAAATATCAACAAATTGCCTAAATAACTTAGTAAACATATTTCCTAGTCATTTTAATACTCTAAGGATCAACTCAACTCAATAAATGAATGAAAGAATTATTGGATCATCTTAAACTCTCTTGCTAATGTCAAGGCTAATCAAAATATTATAAAGATATCTAACAACTAAATTATAAACTATTTGTACTTGTCTCCATCAAATATGCTTGTTAGATATACAAACTAATGTTATTACATTTTAATTTAAAGACATCGGTTATCTTAACTACCTATTTTGTTGATTGATGTCCTAATGAAAGAAGTTATAGTCATTGATTTTTAAAACTTTAAACTTATCTAAAGAGTTTTAATCCATTGATGTCAATCAATGTGTGACCAAACTAGAAGTTTAACACATGAAATGTGTTATGCCAACCTAACTCCATTTTAGAGCAAGTTTTAAACATCAAAACACAACCTTAGATCCACCTACTGTAATTAAAAATATTTAAAAGGCTTTCTAGATTTTAATGTTTAAAACTAATTACTTTAATTTGATTAAGAGAGTTCTTTAAAGATCAAACCAAATTTTACTCTTGAATTTGAAAAAGTATATGCATTAAAACCAAATCCTCATTGTTCTTCAACCACTTTATTTGTTTTCCACTTGAGTCATATTGAAACTCTTGAATTTGTCTTACAACTCATTTGGTTTCTTTTTTTTTCCCTTGATGTTCCACTTTACTCAATTTACTTTATGACACACATATTGGCTTAATTACCTTTATGACTTACGTCTTCCTCACATTTTTTAATGGCCACATCTTTTTAATTAAAAATAAACATTATTAACAACATACTTTAATACATTCAAAATGTAAATGAATTATTTTATTGGTTTAACATTTTGTAGCATTTGGATAAAGGCTACGATATCATCATCATCAATACTCAGTTAAAGTTCCACTGAGGCATAGGATCTGGGGAGGTCTGATAGTATGCAACCTTACCCTTACCTAGTAGAGAGGTTGTTTTCAATAGACCCACATATAATGTATCATGAAGATACTACAAAATTATAAATGGATGTGCATACATATACAAATCAATCAATCAACCAAATAAACATAAAATGTAATAAAAATAACTAAATACAAAAATACAACAATATATAAATAAAAATAAATATTAAATATATTGAATAATCATAAAAAATAAAAAGACAAAAAGGTACGACAACCCAAAATAATGTACACATAAATAAAAATAAATAATAAAGATATCAAACAATCATAAAAATAAAAATAAAAAAGCCAAAAGGTACAGCAACACAAAATAGCATACATATAGAACATGTCAAAGTTTAAAAATAAATGGCAAGATGAAAATACATACCAAAAAGGACTCGTATAATAGTAACTCCAACTAGGCTAAAAGGTATAATAAATATACCAACCAAAAAAGAACCTTACAGGAGTAACTTTGACTAGGCATAGAGGTTATGATAATTAATACAAATTCTACTTATCGGCATTGTAAAGTAGGAAGTTACCTTGTTATATACTACCTATATTTAATTTTATATATGCTTTAGAAGACATTGCATTAACTAAGATATTTTAGGATAAATGAGCTATGCAATTAATACATATTGATTTTTAAAAACTATCAAAAACCAAAAATTCAATTATTGACACTTTTTTATTATATGATTGATTAATCTTATTATTTGTTATCGACACATCTTTAATTTTTGGAATCTTCAAAAATGATATAGACAAATAACTAGACCAAAGTTCAAAATTCCTCGATGAATCCTTCTGCTAGAAATAATTTCTTAATTGAATCGTTTGAATAGTAAAAGAATTATTATGAGAAATGTGTGAGTTTTAGTTTGTATAGTCTTATAGATCTACAATGTCATATTTATTTATCATTATATGGATTTGTAATGTTAACATCCAATCCACATAATGACATACCATCATCATGATTAAGTGGCATGTTTCACATATTTTAGTGGGTTTCACAATATTATTATGTCATATTGTTATGATGTAACATACTAATGTGTATCTATATGATTGTCATATTAGCATTATATGGCATGTTTCACATATTTTAGTGGGTTTTACAATATTATTATGTCATTATATTATGATGTAACATATTGATGTGTCTTTATGTGATTGTTATATTAGAATTATATAACATGGCATGCTATGTTTACACTTTTGTTAATTATGATAATAGAAAATAAAATTTCTTAAAAATTAAGAATAATTAAATAAAAATTTGAGTAAATAACTATATTAAAAATTTTGAAAGATGGATGAAAAAATTTTATTGACACTAGCAAAGCTATTCCACCATTAAAATAAAAGAGATATTATAAAACAAATTGCTCGATAAAGTGATCCTAGGAGCTAAGTTTCAAAGATTTCATTTGAGTTTCATTTCTAATGTGAGATTGTTTTATGCATTTCTTGCGATCATGATTTCTCTAATCTAGTTTAGTGTGTAATCTACTAGTTGATGTTTTTCAGTGGCTTGCCATTTATAAATTTTGCTATTTCTTTCTCTTCGGATTGAATAGATTGTAGATATGAATGATGTCTTAAATAACATTCTATTTGTCTTGAGATCCTTATCCTTTTTTATGGCCTACGCCAAGACCCTATTTTGTTCATATGATTGACAATGCTCCATTAGTAAATGCAACACCCTACTTTAAATGACCTTTGAGCACCTGTACTAGAAAAAAATGATTTCTATCTTATTCCTCTTCTTTGGATAAGACACATATAAGGTTATAATTTCTAAACCATCTATCCTTAGTTCTATTCCTATTCTTTATAACTATTCAATTGATCAACGATGCTTTTGGATTTATGGTTTACTGCCATATTAGTTCATGTCATGGTGCAACCTCTAGACAAGTTTTATAAATTTTATAGCAAGAAGAATTTGTGAAAGACTCGTTGTTAGCTAGCCAGATCATATTATCATCCCTATACGAATGATGGATATGAGGTAAATAATTTATCAATAAAGAGGAAAATCTGAAATTACAACACCAATCCTCGTTCTGTATGATTGAAGAAACTCTAGCATTTAAAGAAATTCTAGTCCTTAAATGTATAAGCTCATTTCTCATTACTAAAGGGTTGTGATCATTCCAATTGTCAAACTAGAAGAAGAGCTTTCACCATTCCCTAATTTTTGCTTAATTTAAAGATATAAGGAATTACTCAGCATTAGCATATGTGTGAAATACTAAGAGTGTTCCCTGCTTACTTCCAACTTCTATATATTATTTCTTTTAAGTAGAACTTATTGATCCATTTGATCCATAAAGTTCCTTTGTTAGCGTTTAACCTTCATATCCTCTTACTTAGAAGGAATTTCTTCATAAGAGATATAGGAACAATTCCTAATCCTCTCTCTTTCCTTGGAAAAAATATTTCATGTTATTTAACCTTTGCCCCTTTTGAATTTTTTGCCTTACTAGACCATAGGAATGTTTTGATACTCTTTATAATATCCTTAGTGACTCTCTTAGGAATTGCCAGATGAGCCCTCCAATGCACATATAAACTTCTTAATATAAAATTGATGAGGGTTAACCTAGCAGTAAAAGATAAAATTATATTTTACTAAGAATTGATTATTGCTTTATATGATTCAATCAATGGAATCCAATCGATATATTTTGGCTTAGCATTGGTAATAAGGATACCAAGATATTTGAAAAAAGAAGTTTGAATTCTGAAGCCAGCTCTTTTACTTAACTATATCATATTCTTCACATTAGATTAAATGAATATATTGCTTTTGGTAACATTAACTTCCAGTCCATAGCACTTTATCAAAAACTTTAAAATACTTAATATGATCTCAATGGATTAGTTATCAACTCCACATAATAGTATCAAGTCATCTATAAAATCTAAATGATTGATCCTCAACTCCTTGCATCTGTGATGGTATTAAAACCAGCCATTATAAGAGATCAGGGAGTTGAGCATTCAAGGGTCCCCTTGTCTTATTCCCCTAGTATTTATGAAGATTTGAATTGAGATGGGAATACAAGTGCTCGTAAATATGTTTCAATAAAGTCCCATTTGATTCTATCAAAGGCTTAGAAGAAATCAACCTTGAATGTTCAAATTTTTATGGATCTTTCTATAACATAGTCCTTCATCAATTCTTGAATAATTCAGATGTTGTCTCTAATAGATATCCTAGTTATGAAAGCACCTTGAGCTAGATTGATAATATCTTTAATGCTAGCTTCAATTTGTTGGCAAGGAGCTTAGAAATTACCTTATAAGCTATATTGCAGCATAATATAGGCCTGTAATCCATCATTGAAGAGGGATTTTTCTTCTCTAGGATAAGGCAGATATAAGATTTATTCATTTCCATCAACATAATTGATGAAGTAAAGAATTAATGTACAGCTTCAATGAGAAAGTTACGAATTATATACCAAGTCTCCTAAAAGAACAATGTAGAATAGCCATTAAGACTAGGTGCTTTGGAGAGGTTTAGTATGAAGTGAACATCTATATTCTCCTATTGTAAGAAGGTAGTACTAACGATTCCCTGATCTCCTAACCGATTCCAAGTCACAAAATAAATTTTAGAGCTTGGTAAAGTTACCAAAAAGTTGTAGGCCTATTAGATACAAATGGGTACTCAAGACTAATAGTGATGTTAAAGATCAATTGGAAAGCTAGAAAGTAAGTTTAATAGCTAAAGGGTATAGTCAACAATAAGGTATTGAATACAAAGAGACCTTCTCCCTTGTTTCTATTAAGCATTATTTACAGGTCATTATGGAAATTCTGGTTCATTTTAACTTAGAGTTCCATGTGAGAACAATTTTTTAAAATAGAGACTTAAGTGAAGATGTCTACATGGTTCAATTTACTAGTTTTGAAACAAAATTCAAGGGAGCGATATCTCAACTTTGATGAAAATGTCATTAGTAACAATTATATATATATAAGTTAGTGGAAGCAAATATATATTTATGTTTTTATATGTTTATGATATCTTGCTTGTTGCTTATGGTACTGATATGTTGATTGAGCTAAAACAACTATTGTTTGGCCATTTTAACCTAAAGGATCTTAGTCAAGCACCAAATATTCTTTGTAGTAGGGCCAATGGTATTCTTAGATTGTTTCAAATTACCTATACTAATAATTTATTAAAGAGGTTTAATTTGCATCCTTGTTCTTTTGTAAAGACTCTAATCATAAAAGGTGATAAGTTCTCCAAGGTCTAATTTCCTCATAATGAGGTCAAGAGAGATTAAAGGAAAGCATTCTATCACAATCTTATTATTGGAAAAAGATGTATGTTCAAGTATGCATACTTCTTCATATGACTTTTTATAGTTTGTGTGGCTAATAAGTAATTGAGCAATCCTATAACAAACCATTAGAAAGTGACTAAGGAAGTTTTGAGGTATCATCAAGGTACAAAGGATATTGATGTATCAAAACTCTTAAAGTATTGATTTTAATACCTCTGATTATATAAGTTGCATGGATGATAAGAAAATCACTTTTGAGTACATATTTATGATGACAGAGGGAGCTATCTCATAAAAAATGTCAGATAGATATTTATAGCTTCTTTGACCATGGAGATACATTATATGGCGTGTTATAAGGCTACTTATCATTCAATATGACTGCAAAACTTTGTTTCGGCATTAAGTGTCGTGAACTCCATTTTAAGGTCACTAAAGCTATACTATAACAATGCTACAACTTTATCTATCTCTCAAAATATTAAGAGCACTTCTCACCCCAAGCATATTAACCCCTACGTTATCAAAAAGAAAGTTATAGTCTCTCATTACTATTGAGCACATGCCTTTAAGCATCATATTAGTGGATCTACTAACTAAATGCTGACCTATTAGTATTTTTTAGAAACATATCTTTTGTATGATATTTTTAGGACTTAATTTTCTTTATTTTAGTAAGAGTTTCTATTCTATGCAGGTTTATGAGGATTATTTGGATTTTATATAATACATACATATATATATATATACACGAGGATTACTTGGATTTTATATAATACTTATATATTGTTTCAACATTAAGTGTTGTGAACATCATTTTGAGGCCACTAAATCTATACTATAATAGTGCCACAACTTTATCTGTCTCTCAAAATACGAAGAGCGCTTCTCACTCCAAGCATATTAACCCCTACTTTTTTCAAAAAGAAAGTTATAATCTCTTATACTATTGAGCTCACGCCTTTGAGCATCATATTAATGGATCTACTAGTTAAAGGCTTACCTATTAGTATTTTTTAGGAACATATCTTTTGTAAGAGATTGTTAGGACTTAATTTTCTTTATTTTAGTAAGAGTTTCTATTCTATGCACATTTTATGAGGATTATTTGGATTTTATATAATACATATAAATTATCAATCTTTAACAATATTTATGACATTTTATAACTCTATATTTCTATAAAGTGATAGTGGCAAATGGTATTCATTATATTGATTTTGTTTTCATACTTTTATACTAGTAGTGCCTAATTATATAGAACATGTGCATTATGTCGTGTATTGATTTATAAATATGCATCTTCAGATAGGAGAATGTTAAATTAATCAATATGAAATAGTATAATATTATGACAATTAACATCTTAATTATGTGCATGGTACGTTTAGACCATTCATCAGATGAACATTATATTGCTAAATATGTCATGGTCTATTAGGTCCATTCACTGATCTTGCCCAAGCCTACCTATTGGGCTTATGATCCATTATAAAATGTATTTTAACCTAACTTATGTATTCTTACTTATTATCAAGTTTGGTGTTATCTGGTAGAGTGTAAAAAATATTAGTGAATAAAAGTCAAAGAACCCTAATTTTCTTCTCCACTGTGTTGATTCTTATCTTGCAGCAATTCATAGAAGATTAATAACTTATAGTGAATTTTCATGGTCTTTACTGCTAAACTTTCTAAACTATAGAAGTTATAGTAATTGCTGTGACATTGAATATTTAATTGTGTAAGTTGAATCACATTGATATTGGGTATTAAATGCTTTTTATTTATTGACCAAAATCCAACATAATACTCTTTAATGCCATAAATTTTGTTAATATTGTTATACTTATATGTTTAAATTTGCAACTTAAAAATAAAGGGATATTGATACGACGGAGATAATACCTCATTTTAGAGCTATAACGCTTTCATGTGCTTGTTATAATTTTACCTTTGCCACAAATGTGGATAATAATGTTAAGGTTTAGTTATTTTATAAACTTTTAATTTACTAAAATATGTACAATTAATTTAATTATATAAAAATATACTAAAAATTTATTATGTTTCATATTTCATTGGAAATATTAAAATTTTATTTAAAATATTTATTTTTATATTTTTAAATTATAAAAATAAATGTATTTTTTAAAACTAGATTTTTAATTTAAAAAGCATGTTTCTTTAAACAAGTTATCTAGAGACTTTGAATTGATAAATTAATGAGATACCTTATTTTCTATAGTAATTTTCATATATTTGAATTAGAAAAATAAAATTTCTTTTCAAAAAGAGATTTTTTATTTAAAAACATAATTTAATTAAAAAAACCTTCTTAAAAAATTATCAAAGAGCTTTGAATATACAAATTATTGTAGATGGATTATTTTCTTTGACGTTATTTTTTGTTTCAACATGTGACTACGTATGTTATACTTTTTATTCATTCAAATGTATAAGCAGGTGTACAAAATTTTTTGTATGACGCAAAACTTTTGATATTTGAAGCGATAATATAAGGAAATGCTTGAATAGACCATTTCATAAAAATTGTATCCATCTAAGTTACATATATAATAATAAAAGGTAACACTTTAAGAAATTAATTTAATGTATTTAAACCTTTATACCATGTACTACATTTATACCAATCAGTCTTTGTACCTTCCTGCACAAAATATTCACGAAGGTACTCACAGAACGGTTGAAACTTGTATTACCCAAGTTGATATCCCCTGAACAATCGGCCTTTTTATCGGGGCGGGACATAGTGGATAACATACTGATGGCTCAGGATTTGTGCCAATTTCTTGACTACAATGCTCGTGGTGGCAACATTCTTATCAAACTGGATATGATGAAAGCTTTTGACCGTGTTTCTTGGTCTTTCCTCTCCCGTATAATGGCGGCCTTTGGTTTCAATGGCGGGATTATCAAGCTGATTATTGGGACCCTTCAATCCAGCTGGTTTTCCATTTTGGTGAATGGCAGTCCGGTGGGCTTCTTCCAATCGTCCCGAGGCATTAAACAAGGAGATCCATTATCCCCTTACTTGTTTCTTTTAGTCTCAGAGGCTTTGACTCGCTCCATGCAATCTTTTGTGCTACAAGGCCGGATAAAGCCTTATGGTGTACCTTCTAGCTCGACAGCAACATCTCATCTATGCTTTGCAGACGATTTAATTATCTTTATCCGGAGCGATAAACGTTCACTGGCTCAACTAAATCTCTTGCTTGCCGACTATGAAACAGCTATGGGACAAAAGGTAAGCAAACACAAAAGTTGTTTTCTATTATCGGTAGGTGTGACTCACAATCATAAAAGAGATGTTCTGCAGCTCCTGCCCATGGCTCTTTCCCATTGCAATATTTGGGTTGTCGACTATTTCAAGGCAGGAAGACAGAGCGTATGTTCATTCACCTAGTCGAGGCAATTGAAAACCGGGTTTGTAGCTGGAAGAATAAATGGTTATCCCCTGCAGCTCGGAGGATTTTGATCAAAAATGTATTATTTTCCATCCCACAACACGTTTTCACTGCTATTGAACCCCCTAAGTCCACCCTACACAAAATGGAGAAGGTCTTCCAACAGTTTTTATGGGGAAGCTATTTTGAAGATACCAAACGCCATTGGCGTTCATGGGATCGCCTCTCTTTCCCGGTGGATAAGAATGGGTTGGGATTCCGAAAATTGGAGGATATTTTTGCTGCCTATTTGATTAAGTTGTGGTGGAAAGTCAAGAAAAAAGTGGGCCTATGGGCTAAATTTGTTACCTCTCTATCACCAACTGCACGACGTAGGACGCATTGGCGGCGAGTTGCTAAAGTTGATCGGATTGCACCGGACCATGAGTATATTTCTATCCACACTGGTTTGGTATCATTCTGGACAGATAACTGGTCAGGACTTTGCACTTTTTCTCCACTGGATCAGGTTCAGCACCTTCCTCTCCCACACCTCACTGTCCGAGATTTCTATACCCAGCGCAAGGAGTTGTTGAGCTGTATAGTACCTCTCTTGCAACCTGACCACGCCAAATTTATAAATTCCCATTTGTAGCAGTTTTCTTATGGTCCCGATCGGTGACTTTGGAAGCTGACGGTTACTGGCAAATTCAGCCTTTCCTCAGCATATGAATTGGTACGCTCTCGTAACCCTATCAGTGTCTCTCTTCGCCAAGCCTGGAATAAGTTTCTGCCAAAGTCGATATCAATCTTTATGTGACGTCTCTATAACTCCATTCTACCTTTTCTGAAAACATTAAACAAGTTAGGTTTCGTTCTCAATCCATCAAAATGTAATTTTTGTTCCTTGGCAGCCGATGGTGTGCAGCATACATTTTATGAGTGTCCCACGGTTAGACTGATCTGGAGACATTTTTCAGCACTGTTACAAATTCACTTATCTTTCCCACCTGACATTTGGTTATTTATCCGGGAGTGGTCCATTCTTGGACGGAGGGACACTGCTAGGAAAGTGATCATTTCAGTCATACCTTATTTCATCCTTTGGGAAATCTGGAAAATGCGCAACCTGTTTGTGTATGAGAATAAATCCACCACGGCCTCCTCTTTGTTTCTTTCGATAAAACAGCATGTTTCCTCCATGGTGAGAGTTCACAATTTATTTCCAAAGAATCGACAGGAAATGGTAGACCTATCCAGATCCTTTCACTGCAACTTTCAATTGCCTCGCAAACCGGTGATTGTGACGTTGTGTTGGAGACCCCCGGATGATTGTGACTTTGTTCTTAACACAGACGGATCCTCGCTAGGATGCCCCGGACCTTCAGGTTTGGGATTTGTGGTATGCATTGCCGCTGGTGCTTTCTTGTTTGCTGAATGTCGATAATATGACTTGCATGTTAGCTTTGCCATGGAAATAGCAGCCATAGTATGTGGCCTTCGGTATTGTATTGCCAATGGTTTCCGGAAAATACAGGTTCAAACAGACAATATGAGCATTGTGCAGTTTTTGAATCAAAATTTAGACTCTTGGCCATGGAGATATGAAACAGAACTTGCAGATATTCGTCGTTTACTTTCTATCCCATACTAATTTTACTATTCCATTTTTAACATTCTAACTTATATAGTTTAAATGATTGGATAGCATGAATTCTCATATTTAATTTCCTAATTTTTTCATTCTAAATTTTTACTAACTATTTTTCATTTTTTGCTATTCAAATTTATATATTCATAATAATTCTATCATAATTCTTTTCATATTATACATTTGTTAATGAGCATTTTATATTAATTTTAGATATATAATTTACTAAACTCTTGTCCATTTAATGTTTAAATTGCACTAATTAAGAACTATTTGTTTTAATTTTAGGTACATATTAGATTTGGAACGCCTAATACCATAAATCAAGAAAAGTTTTTAATGAAAGCAAGGCTAAAAATGTTAAAGTTTTGCCTAACTAAAAATGTTAACATTTTGGGAAACAAGAATCAAGTTTGGCGTGAAAAATAGGAGGGTTAGGTGTGATTAGAGGGGCTGGAATTATTCAAGACATAAAAACAAATAAAGAGAAGCGTGGAGATTGAATAGGAAAGGAGCAACGAAAGTAGGTGATGGACATTAAATGAAGGAATATAGCTGGTGACGAAATGAAGGAACATAGCAGTTGGCGGCAGAGAGAGTTGGAGAAAAACGTGCTTATGCGTGAATGAGTGAGCTAAAAGAAAATCAATACATAGAGATAAAATGAGAGTTGAAGTAGCTGGCGGGAGAGAATGTGAAGCAGGTGGTGGCAGAAGAGCACTCACGCTATAGCCTGAACTCAACAAATACTCACCACTCACACACATTGACAGTTGGTGGTAAAGGGACAGCGCAAGCAGCTGGTGGCAAGAGGACAACAACAATGAAGCAACTGATGGCATGAGGACATCAATAAAAGCAGCAGCTGGTGGACATTAAGTGAAGGAAGATAGTTGCGAGCGTAAAGGAGAGTAGCGTGAGACCAAAATGCGGAAGCGTGGTGTGCATGAATAAGGTGGACACAAACCTTATTTGTCACATCGGCTACAATAACATAGGAGGGGAAGTTGGCAGTGGAGAGAGCAGAGGGCATTGGCCAAGACGTGTTGAAGCTAGTGGCGCGAGAAAATACAGCTACGGGAGAAGGGGTGTTTTTAATTTGTTTTCTTTTTTTAATTCCTTATTTATTTTATTTGTGTAGATGTAATAAATGCAACCATATATTATGACCATAATTTATGTTACATTGATGAATATATGTGAGTAAGTTTTTTCTGAGTGAAGGTTAAAATTGATATTAGATTAGGACTGTTGGTGTAACATCCCGTTACTGTTAATAAGGGTATTCTGGTAAATTGGAACTGATTGATAGGTTGTACTGTATTTACTGACTGAGTGTGCTACTGGCCTCTAAT
>JANITW010000234.1:21842595-21854551 GCA_027564335.1 Erythroxylum williamsii | reverse complement strand
TCAGAGTCGATCACAGGGATAGTCCCTGCATCCTGCGGAACGTACGATTCATCCGATGAATCGTACGGTCCGTCCCTGAATGCAGACGTCGCTTGCGTTGATAACACAGGCGACGTCGAATGTCTGTGTTGAACATCTGCATTGTTCAACACGTATATAGGATGAAAAATACTAAGAATTAACCTGTGAGTTTTGATCTGTGGGTGTGTTAATCGAGAAGATGAGTTTTGCGTGTTTGTAAACAGAAGAAAAAAAACTACATAAACAAAAGAGTCGTTCTTGGTATATACGAAAGATGAGAAGATGAGTTATGATATATACGGACGTGACGGAAATATGTTTACTCGAAAAAGCTGTATTTTTGTTTTTAAAAGAGTTATTTTTATTTTAAAAATACTTTTGTAGTTTACTATTAAATACTTATTTTTTTTAAAAATAATTTTTATAGTAAAAAAAGTATTTTTAGAATCTCCAAAAATTAAACCATACAGTTACGAAGGTATTTGACAAATGTTCGCAAACAATCTAATGAGAGGAGGGAAAGATGAGAATTCTAGAAATCTGGACATGGAAACTCACGTTTCATTTGAAAACATGGTGTCGTGAACCGCGAGCTGAGGGAGAGAACAAACGAAGCAGCGCAGCTTCCAAAAAGAATGAAGCCTTGGTTTTATTACATCAAAAGAGAAAATTGTAATTAAAACATATATATTATTGTTTATTGACTAAAATTTTAGTTGGATTATTACCCTTGTGTTGGAGTTGGATTGGACCAAGGCCAAGATACGTAACTTCCGCTTGACCAGACGCGCGTGAAACTATATAAATGGCGGGAGCCAAATTTCACAAACACAGACCCAATCATCTTCTCTCTTCTCTCTCTGCGTCAACATTGTCACTATTTACACTCTCACCACCCCTCCAAAACCCTCCAATCACACAAAACCCCCCGATTCCACTCTCCAGTTCTACTCTTCTTTGGCTACATCTCCTTCCCTTGATCTCCATTTCCTCTCAATTATTTGTGGGGTTTTCTTTTCCCTCCTTTTCTGTTCTCTCTGGTTTGGTAGAGAGAGAAACAGTGAGAGAGTTGGAGGCGTTTCCGGATTTTATGGTGCCATCTCGGGTAGGTAAGTGTGGGCGCGACGCTGCCTGAGACGTGCCCTCGGCCTAAAGGCTTCGGGTCGCAACTTGCTCTCGAGGACTCGATGGTTCACCAGGGTCTGCACTTCACACCTAGCGTCGCATTTCACACGGCCCGTCCCACCGCCACTCGCGATGCTTCTTTGCGGATTCCTTCGTCGATGAATGAGGGGCGTGAAGTTTCCGATCGCCATTCTGTTCAAAACCCTAGGGACGAGGTTGGTGCTATAGATTTTCAGCTCTCTTACGTTGTATTTTATTGTTTTAATGTTTGGACTGAAATGGAAAAGTAAACGATGAGCTATTTAAATCTGATTTTTCAGTGAATCATAATAGTTGGCTCTTGTCTTCTGATATGAACAGTGAATTAGGATTCGTTTGGATGTAATGTTCGTCGACCGTAAGTTTGTGGTTGATGAGATTTTGTCTTGACTATTTGAAATGCATAAATGTTTTTGATTCATTGGTAATGAGAGTAAGTTACTTGCTTGGATGGGCATTTTTGATTGCTGAGAGAATTGTGGCATTATTAGAGTTACTAATAATCTGAATGGGATGATCTGTTGATGTCTTGACATGTTAATCTCCATGATTTATGAATCTGGTAGTTTACAATCACAGGATTTGGGACAACCAAAGTTGGGTGAATCGGATGAGAGAAGAATATATGAGGTAAAGTTTGTTGACTTTTGAACTAGATTCTGCAGGATTGTGGAAAGTTAAATTGACTAGTTGTTTATCAAGGTGCAGCATGGAAGAGAGCCAGTAGATTTAGGCTTTTGTTCAGTTACTGTTGATGGGAGTTTAGGTAATGATATGTTGCAGCAGCGAATTCACAGTATCTCTAGGCAAATAGAAGAACTGCAGCAAATGGAAATTGACCTTAGAGCTCAGGCAGTTGCCAGATCTGAGATCTCAGATATTCAAAACAGCTATAATACTCAAATTAAAGAGCATATCGAAGCTGCTTCAAAGTTTCAGGTCAATGAGCTTGTTTCTCTCCCTAAAAAGAATTAATATTTTCTGCAATAGACTTTACATGTTCTCTGGATCTTAGGAATAAGTATAAAGTATGCAGCACGACAGTATCATGTCCATTGCCTTGATGTTTGTTATAAATAATATATCAGAGAGACACTATTTAGCTACATTACAAAATTTAGAAAGATTCCTTCTTGTTTTTAGCCTCTGCTAATGAACAGCTTCATGATTTCTCATTCTGTTAATTGTAATCTTTTTTAAATCATTTATATTTTTGCAGGAACAACTCCGTGAAAGGGAACAAACCATACGTGATCTGGAAAGAAGAATTGAGGATAAAGATAGGGAAATTAAACTAGATAATGAAGCGGTTTGTTTCTTTATAGTTTTCAAACAAAAATATTTTTTAATTAATGGTTAACCACAAATGATTCTTTGTTTCTTTGCCATCATATGCAGGCCTGGGCTAAAGAAGATCTTCTCAGGGAACAAAATAAAGAACTTGCATCATTTAGGTGTGTATTTTGGTAACTTAAGGACTGGTATTTTACTTTTTTTCAATGGTTTACCTTACTGCAATATAAGTTGGGATGAACTAATGATTATTTGCCAAGGTTATAAACCATCATTAGAGGATATTGATTTATCTTTTTTTCTCAAGACATGGCAAGTCTACCATCTAGAGGTGTTGAATTTTTTTTTATAATGGATTTACGGATTTAGCGGTTCTTTTCTTTTTGCAGAAGAGAACGCGATCACTCTGAAGCTGAAAGAGTGCAGCATATACAGCAAATACATGACCTTCAAGAACACATTCAAGAGAAAGAGAGGCAAATTCTTGAGCTGCAGGAACTGGTATGTATGTTTTTGATGCGCTTCTCTGGAGAAGAAACTGATATTGCTGTCGCCTATTTGTAAATATGTGCATACTCACTGATCTATATTTGTAAAGAAATTTCTCATACATTTGTTATGTTTGAAGGGTTTTATCATAAGATTTTAATGAGGACATTCTCATAATATATGTTGACAGGAGGTATAATGTTGGTTATCTTTTTCAGCATAGGGTTGATCAGGAGACCATCTTCTTAAAAGATGAACAATTGAAGGTGTGGATTGGACGTGTTCAGGAGATGGATGCTTTGCAAACTAGTGCAAACCACTCATTTCAAGCTGAAATTCGACAGCGTACAGAACAATATAATCAGCTTTGGCTGGGTTGTCAGAGACAGGTCATTTTGCTTTAGGTTTCCATTTCCTTCTTTCATTCCATAATAACGTTTTGTGCTTGTGTTTCTATTCTTCTTGTGTAATTGCTTACGTGAGTGATTGCATTAATGTGTTTCTCAGAGACAGGTCATTTTGCTTTAGGTTTCCATTTCCCTCTTTCATTCCATAATAACATTTTGTGCTTGTGTTTCTATTCTTCATGCGTAATTGGTTACGTGAGTGATTGCATTAATGTGTTTCTTATGGATAGAGTTCAGTTTTTTACATTTTCTAATAGTGTGTATTGCTTGGGAGTTTTGTATGGAAGGTACTTAAATTAATTTTTTCTATTCAATAAGAACTAAGGCGCTATGCATTTTATCTCATTTTAGGTTCACTTCTTACTTTTTGCTTTGTGGTTTCAGTTTGGAGAGATGGAGAGACTTCATTTGCATTCTTTGCAACAATTACAAAAGGAGTTAGTCGAAGCCAGAGAAAGAGGTGGGTCCTACCTTGATGGTACACACATATCACAAACAAAGTCAAATGATGTACCGAAACTTGGTCAGAAAAATGGTAGCGAACCAGACGTTAATGGAAGTGGTGCATCAAGTACTAATAGTGTGGCTGTTGCAAATGGCAATACAGATATTATCTTATCTTTAGCTTCAAGTGGAAATGTATCATCTCAGGTTGGCTGCTTATACGATTTCTAGGGATATGTACTCTCTTTTTTTCACTTTTACTTGAATATTTGCTTTGGAATGGGTACAAGTCATGTAATGATAGCTTCTTGCCTTCCCTTGGTGGCTAATTTTCATATATCTCAAAAGGATACAGGCGCTTCATAACATCTCATATTTGACATGGTTGTTGGTGTCATATGCGAAATTTGCTTAAGTTTGATGAAATGTCTTGTCTTGCCCTTGCATTTTTGTGCATGAATACAATTCTAGAACAAGGGCTATAATCCATGGGTTGCGATGCATGATAGTTGAATTCAATTAGTCCTTAAAAGTTTAGCATCCCTCTGAAAAATTCACTACCTAAATTTCTTTTGAGGTATTAAATTGACATGGAGCAAGCATGTGATTGTTTTAGGACTGCTAATTAGTGTTAATCTCATGGGCTGTCTGTATGTCCGAGTGCTTAAACTTGCAAGGACTATTATGCATAAGTTGATTAGCAATCAGAGAAATAACATTCTTGTCTAATATTGGAAATTGGCAATGTGACTGCTCTTTTCTTGACTCATAGTGTTGTAGGACAAATAGAAAAATTAACTAGTAGCTAAAAATCACAAAATAAGGAAATATGACTGATATTAGGCTGTTGGAATATGAAATTTTAGGGTTGAATTTTGGCTAGGAATGCTGCGGTTTTAGATTTCGTATAGCTGGAATTTTAATGTTTGATTGCTGAAAATTTAGGCTTAAGATTTCAGGGCTTAATATGCTAGAAGTTAGGATTTTGGTTGCTAGAATTTTGTGAACACAAAGAATGGAAAGTAGGAAATTAGAAATCACTCGTAAGGTCTAAGACTCACTCTTAGAAGAAAGTATTAAACCTTCTAGTTGAAAACTCAAGTTTGTAGAAAAAATTTCAGATTGCTTGTTACTATTGAAGGGCTGAGTACACACACATATAGAGTTCTTAGAACCATTATTCTAATAGGAAAAAGGGTCCTAACAAATTTAAATCTTATTCTAATAAAAATTCTATAAGTACTGGACAACTAGGATAACATATGTAACATAGAATAACATATTTAACTTACCACTATTTCCTATCTAATAAGGAATCCTAAAATAATCTAAATTTCAGTCCCAAGCTTTTTTTGTCAACTCGAATCTCAATCTTCATCCATCAAAAAGGCTTGTGGTTGAATAATTTTTTTCTTTTTTATTTCTTCTATATATTTTAACTTTTTTTGCATCAATTCTACCTGATTTTTGGGAAGTTGTCCTCAAATTAGAATGTGACAAATACTGTTCATATAGGTCTTGATTAAACTTTTGAAATTATAATTTTAGAATCCAAGTATTGTCAAAAATCAGTCTTCCTTTCTACTTTACAAAAGATTGTCGATATTGTCCGTGTTTTGTGGCTACAATTTGTTTATCAAGAACAACCTCTATGTCCTCTATTTTCATGAGTGGCTAGAAGTCTTATAGTTGCGGTAGGGGATTACTTATCTTGTCCATGATAAATAGTTGAGTTTGGAACATTAAAGATAAGACTTATTTTGATGTCACTTGGTAATTCCAAAACATAAGCATTAATACTTTTCTTCTTGATGATCTTATAAGGTTCAACATTCTGTGAATGAAGTTTCTTATATTCCCCTTTTTGAAAACGCTCTGGATGAATCTTGACTATCACCATATCTCCTTCATTGAATTCTTCCAATCGACGATGTTGATCAGCATGTTCTTTATAAGACAAATTGTTGGTTGTTATCTTTCGTCGTATCTCATCAAAGATGTCCCTCATGTGCTGTGCAAAACCTTCAACTTCAACCCTAACTCGTGTTATTTGTGGTAAAGGAACCAAGTCAGTAGGCTTCCATGGTTGAACTCCTAAAACTATCTCGAAAGGGCTCTTACCAATAAACCTATTTATAGAACTATTATATGCAAATTCTGCCATAGAAAGAATTAGGTCCTAATTTTTCATATTATCTCCAACCAAACATCTTAACAAGTCCCACAAGTTTCTATTCATCACCTTTGTTTGTCTGTCGGTTTGTGGATGACAACTTAAAAATTGAAGTTTAGTGTTCAATGTTTTCCATGGAGTTCTCCAAAAATAACCCATAAATTTTATGTCACAATTAGAGACGATACTTAAAGATAATCCAGAAAGACATACAAAATCTTTGAAGAAGAGTTTAGTTATATGGACAACATCATAATTCTTGTAAATAGAATCATAACCTCTTAATAGTTTTAGGAATTCCCAAGACAAAATCTATACTATGTCCTACCTTGTTTCATGATGCACAGGCAGTGATGTATATAATCCAGAATTTTGTTTCATTCCTTTAATTAATTGACATGTTTGACATTGCTGTATGACCTTAGGCACGTCCCACTTTAAAGAGGGCCACTAAAAGTGCTCTTCAACCATTTCAATGGTCTTATCTCTTTGAAAGTGTCCTGCTGCTCTTCCTCCATGTAATTCCCAAAATCACACACTCTCTTATAGGAGTATTAGGTAGGCAAAATTGATTTCCTTTGAAAAGATAGTCATCGTGGATCGAACCCCACAACTTTTACCGCAAAAGTGTTGCTAAGGACGCTTCCTACTTAATGCATCTACTGCCTTATTCTCAACTTTTGTTCGATGCTCAATAACAAAGTTAAATATCTCCAAAAATTCACTCCATAAGGTGTGCCTTTTGTTCAAGTTCTTTTGGGCCTTTAATTGTTAAGAGATTTATGATCCAAATATAGGAAAAATGCCTTTTATGAGAGATAATGACACCAATTGTAAAGAGAACGTACTACTGCATAAAGTTTCTTGTCATAGGTCGAATATCGTTGCTTCTCTTCTTTAAACTTTTCACTGAAGTAAGCAATTGAGTGTCCCTTTTGACTGAGTATGCCTCTAATTCCCACATGAGATGCATCACAAATAACTTCAAATACCTTAGAAAAATTTGGAAGTTGTAAAACAGGAGATTCGATCATTTTTTTTCCTTGATTTCTTCAAGTTCTTTAGTTGTTGCCTTTGACCAAGTAAACTGTCCTTTCTTCATACAATTAGTAACTGGTGCCATTAAGGATATGATAAAACCCAAAAATACAACATTTCATTGCATAAAAGAACACTTCTTTAAGTTGATATAAAGTTTCTCTTGCCTCAAAACTCTATCGAGACTTGTTGTAGATGTAATAGGTGATCTTCTTTAGTCTTGTACATTAACATATGATCAAAATATACCGCCAAAAATTTGCACATAAATGGTCGAAACACTTGATTCATCACTCTCACAAAAGTACTTGATGCATTAGAGAGTTCAAATGGCATCACCATCCATTCATAAAGTCCCTCTTTAGTCTTGAAAGCCGTTTTCCATTCATCTCTAGGTCTGATTCTAATTTGATGATACCCACTTCGTATGTCTATCTTGGTAAAGATAGTAGCTCAAGCCAATATATCTAACACATCATCAAGGCGAGGTATTGAAAATCTATATCTTATTGTGATCTTATATATCCCCTGGCAATCAATACACGTTAACTTCCATCCTTTTCAGGAGTTAAAAAGTACTAGAACTACACACGGAGTAAGACTTTCTTGAATATAGGCTGGAAGATTTGGTAGAGTAGATTTAGGTACCAAGTTAATAGCATGGTAAATATCTCGTAAAGGAGTATTTCATTTTGTAAATCATCCAGTTTAAGGTCTGAAAAATCAGCTAACAATTCTCTCCCTTCTTTTGGTAAGGTAAAGGGTGTTTCAAGTGCTGTTTTGTTACTTCCTTTACCACCATTGCAAACACAATTCCCTTTTCTTTGCTAACAGCTTCAAATTCTCTCTTTTTAAGGATATTAAGAGACTTGGCATTTATGGCTGTCTTGTTACTTCCTCTTTGTTTTTCTACCTTGTTTACCTTTATAGGCTTCAAAATTATCTTCTTTCCATGAAATATAAATTGAAAAGTGTTAACTTTTTTGAAGTGTTGCACATCTCGACAATAAAGCCACAGTCGCCCAAGCAAATTGTGAGATACTTACATAGAAATAACATCACACCAAATAGAGTCATCATATATTCCTAATTTGAAGGGCACCAAGCACCTTCGAGCAACTGGTATAGTGCTATCATTTACCTAAGCAACTTTGTAGGGATTTGGATGTTTATCTGTGAGCAAATTCCTCCGATACTACATTCATACCACTTCCTCCTCCAATGATAATCTTTCATACTTTATCTTCGCATCTAACTTGAGTAAAGAAAATAGTAGTACGGAATCATTCTTCTTCTTTTTTTTTCTTTAGGGGTCATAAGTATGCTTCCTACTATATTAAGATTTGTAGGACTAGCTAATTCATCACTAGAGTCTCCTTCCAATTTCTCTCTAATGAGGAATCCTAACATAATCTAAATTTCGGCCCTTGTCTTCTGTTGTCAATTTAATTCCTAATCTTTCATTCCACTAAATTCAGGCTTGTGGTTGACAAATTTTTCCTCTTTTATTTCTTCTATATACTTTAAGTTCCTTTGCATCACATAGTTTTCAAGATATTTGAAGTGGAGAATATTGGATGATTTAGTTCTGTGCATAAAATTTTTAACTCATGGGATGTCGGACTAGTTGTATTATGTATGGGCTTTTGTGATATGACTCATCAATTGCTATATTCTGTATTACTGTGTTAGAGTACATTCAATTACAGTTGCCAGTTAAGTAAATGGAATTCTTATGCTGTTTCTGTTGCTTCATTTTGTTAATTGTCAGAGCAACCAAGTTGCTGGTGTCCCATTTGCTCCATCTTCTTTAATTGGGATGCCTACCTACCTGCCACCTGCACAGATGACTGCACTGCATCCATTCATACTACATCAACAAGGGATTCCCCATTCCATGCCATCTCATTTTCCTCAGTCTCATGTTGGGCATTTTCATTCGGTACCAGCAATGTCACCACCACAGTGGCAGAACCAACAGGTAGTATGAGACATCACATTTCCTTTTCTATGTTTTGTATAAGCTCCAGTAACACTCTACAGTATCTTCTTTTCCTGTGCCTTGCTATTTTTTTTTCCTGACTGTGAACATCCATGGTTTTTTAATTTGTATCTGTTTAACTCTTCTTCTTCAGGCTGTACCAGAGGGTGGACAAGTGTCTGTACAGAATCATCTTACATCATCCCATTCAGATCACAATCTTAAAAGATTGGATGCTAAATATAAGCATGAAATATCTGTCAATGGACAAGGGTTTCGTCCAGTCTGTCTTGATGTTAACATCAATCAGGGGACTGAGCCAAATACTGTAATTTCATCCACCGGGGAAGAACAGGTTTGCGGTGTTAAGATGTTACTTTAAGTCATTGTCAAGATGAATGTCTTTGTAGCCGTGCTTGACCATATCCTTTTGCAGAAAATTGATAGAGAGTACGTGGTTGCTTCACATCTAGATCAGAGCTTGCAACAGATATCTTCCCAATTTAATGATGCTTTAAGATTGAATTCTCTTGAGCAGAACAGCAAAACAAATGTATGGCACTGGAGTCAACCATTGATTTTTGCTTGAGCCTGTGCCCTGGCTTCTTTAGCTTTTTAATAGGAGGTAAACTTGGCTTATGTTGAATCTGTACTCTGTGCAGGAGCAAAATGTTCCAAAGTTGAGTAATCAAGGACTTGAAAATCAAGTTTTGACAGAAGAACAATCAGGTTCTGGTGCCGGTCCATCACCATCTGAAAATTCAATCCATTCAGCTTATCATAATGAGACTACCGTCAACAATGGCCGTGGTGCAGTATTATCTGAAGTCTCAACAGGCAAGACAAATATGGCAAATGCAGCTAAATCTTCTGAAAATGCCCTACTTGATGAGAGATCTTTATTAGCTTGCATTGTTCGTACGATTCCACCTGGTGGAAGAATTAGAATGAATTCCACAGTATGTGAATCAACAAAGTTTTATTGTGGTTGATCTTAGAATAGGCAATCCTTCTACTGAACTTTATCTGGTGATTATGACAGCTTCCAAATAGGCTGGGCAAGATGCTTGCACCTTTACATTGGCATGACTACAAGAAAAAGTACGGAAAACTGGATGATTTTCTGGCTGGTCACCCAGAAGTGAGTTTTGGTATATGGTTTAGTTGTGCAGTTACTGTAAGCTTAGATAATAATGGAGAGAATTTTGATTTTGTCATTTCAGTTATTTTTTATTGAAGACGACTATATTCAGCTTCGAGAAGGAGCTCAAGGAATGATAGCAGCTACAGCTGCAGCGGCGAAAGTTGCTGCTGCAGCTGCGGCATCATCTCATTCACCTTTTTTGCCCACTGTAGCTGTTACTCCCATGGCACAGTCTCACCGAAATAAAAGTTATCCATCTGATGACTCAAAGCGCCCCAATCGAGTTAGTTGTGATGTTGCTGGAGGCATATCAAATATGAGAATTTTGAGCAAGTCAAGAGATTCACAGGATCTGAATGGACTTGAGTTTGATAGGTCAAGTGTAACCAGCAATCACAGCAAAGGCTCAATTGATGAAAGGCCTGATTCGAATGTTGTTGTAAAGCAGCAACAGGGCAGGTAAGTGTAATCTTTGCTAAATCTGCAGCTACATTTTTGATAAAGTAAATGAACGAGACTCATTATGTTTAACATATTTAATTACTGCAGGATAAGCGGTGCTGCTGTAACTTTTAGAAGATAGTGAGTGTCCTAATAGCAATTCTATAAATCTCTCTTTCTTTACCGACTTGATGACGGTCTGTATTATTTGGTTAACTGTTTTTTCTTATTGTGGTCAACAGCTTAATGTTGAGTTTTGAAAGACTTGAGTCAGCCTTATTGTGCAGCCTAGGAATAGTTTAACCCGATGCAATTTGTTTTGACAGGAAGCAAAATTGGACTTATTGTGGTTATGCAAATCAATCATAATGGTTTGTCATGCAGATCAATCATTTAAGCGCTGTGCATCCTGGGTACAATATGTTGATGCTTGAGATTGTCAGCTGTATTTTGTTTGTTACTGGTACATGCTTTCTTGCGTGATTTTAAAGAAACTCTTTCACTACTAGCGTGGATTATAGTACCAGAAAGCAACATTGATAAGATTCCAACGGCAGTTGTATCTAAATTGTCCATTTAGTGTTTACCCGGCATTCTTTACAATCCCATTAAGAAAGTCGTCTTTTGTTCATATCATATAAAGAAGTGATAATATATTTATAAGTGTTTAATATTTTAACATTCTTGTAATTAGTTTTAAATTTTTTTAATTGAGATTAATATTTTAAAATTGTAATAATTTAGTTAAAAGATTATATTTGATAATGTGACATTTGTTAAATGTCATGAAATGTACCGTTTGTTAAATGTCATGAAATGTCTATCTATTAGTTATTTTAGTTACATCAATAAAAATTAATGTTTTAAATTGAATTGCTAAGGTTTTAAAAAATTGGTTATTCAATTAAAAAAATTTAAAATTTTAGACATAATAAAAAAAGTTTATAAAATTAAATATTTTAGAATCCTTTATTCTTATATAGAAGTTCTAGTTTTATGGGCTTCATGGTCTTATAAGCCCGTTATGAATTACGGCAGCAAAGGGGTATAAAACTTTTGGAATTTAATGCAAATTAATGGTGCTCAAGCAACAATTTCAACTTATTTACAAAGCGAGTTAATGATCTGAACGATGTGCTCTTTCCTTCTACTTCTGTAACGCATCAATACTTTTATGTCAAATATAAAAATTAAGGAAGTGTTTGGTTCCGTTTTATTTTTACGTTTTTGGTTGTTGTTTTCATAAAAAATAAAACAGTCCTAAAAAACTAGTTTGGTTGAAATTGTTTTCGTTTTTCGTTGTTAAAAATAAAAAAACTGTAACATTATTTTGAAAACGTAAAAAAGACGTTTTCGTGCGT
>JANITW010000234.1:21825796-21842495 GCA_027564335.1 Erythroxylum williamsii | reverse complement strand
CGTGGATTATAGTACCAGAAAGCAACATTGATAAGATTCCAACGGCAGTTGTATCTAAATTGTCCATTTAGTGTTTATCCGGCATTCTTTGCAATCCCATTAAGAAAGTCGCCTTTTGTTCATATCATATAAAGAAGTGATAATAAATATATTTATAAGTGTTTAATATTTTAACATTCTTGTAATTAGTTTTAAAATTTTTTAATTGAGATTAATATTTTAAAATTGTAATAATTTAGTTTAAAAGATTATATTTGATAATGTGACATTTGTTAAATGTCATGAAATGTCTTATCTATTAGTTATTTTAGTTACATCAATAAAAATTAATGTTTTAAATTGAATTGTTAAGGTTTTAAAAAATTGGTTATTCAATTAAAAAAATTTAAAATTTTAGACATAATAAAAAAAGTTTAAAAAATTAAATATTTTAGAATCCTTTATTCTTATATAGAAGTTCTAGTTTTATGGGCTTCATGGTCTGATAAGCCCGTTATGAATTACGGCAGCAAAGGGGTCTAAAACTTTTGGAATTTAATGCAAATTAATGGTGCTAGAAAAAAGAAGAAAGAGGGGAAATTCGAAATGAAAATTAATTGCTCAAGCAACAATTTCAACTTATTTACAAAAACGAGTTAATGATATGAACGATGTGCTCTTTCCTTCTATTTCTGTAAAGCATCAATACTTTTATGTCAAATATAAAAATTAAGAGATCGTTTAGTTTCACTTCTATTTTTGTGTTGTTGTGTTATTGTGTTGTTGTTTTTGTTTTTTATTTTTTGTTGATGTTTTTTTCCTAAAAAAGTAAAAACCTGTTTGGTTGAAATTTGTAATATAGAAATTGAAACAAAAAACTTGGTTGGTTGAAATTTCTAATAAAAAATTGAAAGCAAAAATATGTTTGGTTCTATTATCCTTTTCTATTTTTTAAATTATACTCTTATTTATAATAATTATAATATAATATAATATATTTTTAAATTAATTAATTTTTATTATGACAAAACTTCACTAAAATAAAACTTTCCTATAACAAGACTTAAAGCCTCACTGTGACGTAAAGAGTAAGCTAACTTTTGTAACAAATGAACATTATGATATAGAGACAAAGACTACTACGTGAAGAATAGGCTTTTGAAGGGTAGGCTCTGCAGATGTACTGCCACATTAATTGTGAAGACAAATGTTGCGTGCTCCATGCTCAATATACGTGAAGAGTCTTCACTTGAAGACCAGGCTTTGAAAAGTAGTCTTTGCTGCATTAAATGATGTGCTGCAACATTTATAAGAAAGTGCTTTACGCATGCTCTACTATATACTAAAGATGCGAGGATGAGACTCACCACTGCCACTCTCTCTTCATGGCTGAAAGTATCCCTATATTCCGCCACCAATACTGTCACCACCTCAATCTCCTGGTTTTGTGCTCTTAACCTTTACTTTTGTTTTTTTGTCATTTTTATTTTTATTTGTTGTTTTGTTTTTCTCACATTGAGGAAAATGTGTGTTTAAGTATGGGGAGAATTTTGCATTGAAATGTCAAGTGTGTGAAGTTTGCATATCATATTGTCTTAATTTTTGATTAGGTTGACATGGTGTGAGCATATATGTGAATGTGTTAATGGCAATAACTTGATGGAAGTAGTTTATCATTGAGCATAGTCATTGAATTTGTAAAGGCATATTGGCTTGTGCATTTTATATTTTAAGTGTCTGGTTAAATATGCATGTTAATTAGGATATGACGTTAGTTTGTTCATCTTATGAAATTTGTTACATACATTTATAATTATAAGTCAATTGAACATGTTAGTATCATCAGTAGTCTTTCATGAGGCTGATTGACTAAAAGAGATGAGGTAGCTATTTCAAATGGAAAAAAAATTCTATGCCTATTAAATGATTAACTATTTCGTTATCCCTTTTGAAAAAAATATTGGGTTATTTAGAGGTAGTACCTAGCTAAGAATGTGATATAGCTAAGTAAATGGGGGCATTCACGAAAAAATGTTTGGCTTCACTTCAAAAGGCTAGAATAACATTCCAACCAAGCTAATTAATAAAATGTGGCCTAGTTGAGTAACCGGGAGACATTTATGACAAGGTGTTTGCCTTCACATCAAAAGACTAGATTAATGTTAAAGAAAATAAAAAAGTGGAGTTTTGATAAATAAATCCTACTGACATTTGAAAATAGAAAAATTTTCATGAAGGATACTTAGTGATAATTGCAATTTTGGTTGATTACTAATTATCAATGTATGTATACAAGTGCTTTAGGTGAAAGAATATTACGCTAATGTCTTGATTATTATGTGTATTCAATCCTAAGTGCTTAGCCATAATTGTATAAGTTAATATGTTAGAACAACTTGAACAATTGTTGTTAAGGTTAAATTGGTTTTGTCAAGTTAGATGTAATTATACCATTAGTGCATGTTGCATGAATGTATGTGTTATTGTTTGGTTTGTTTGAGTTTGTATTTTGTTTTTATTTTTGTTTGAGGACAAGCAAAAGTTTATATGTGGGGATGTTGATAGGTGTAAATTATACTATGTTTTGGATGTTGATAGGTGTAAATTATACTATGTTTTGATAGATGTTTAAGTGTGCTTTTGAGTATTTCTTAGATGATTATCATGTATATAGGCTTAGAATTATGTTATTATTAGTGTTTGTTTATACTCTATGAGTTTGTATGGCTTTGAACATAATTTGAACCTTAATTTTATGTTTCAAGAGGTTTGTGATGTGTTTTTGAGTGTATGGAAACAAGAAATTGAAGAAAAGAGAAGAATTGGAAGTATGGAAGTAGGTCATAATTGTGACTTGCTTGTCACGATCATGACAGAGTGTGTAGATGACAATTCCAACGAATTTGAACTTTTCCAAGACACAACTCTTTTTGTAATTTTAACATTTTGGTGTTATTTTTGGGACCAAATTAAGTGAAAAATCCTAGAAATAACCCTACAAGCCTAAAAAACTATTTAAGAACATAAAACATTTAAAAAAGAGCAGCCACCATCTTCTAAGTGAGAGAGCAAGAAGAGCAATATAGAAATTCCAAATTTCACGTTTGAGTTCAAATCAAGTTCTTGCTTTCTTTCCTTTGTTTATTTCATTAAATTTGATGTGTAACTTGGATTTGAATATGTTTTTCATGTTTAATGCTTTACTTTTCAGATTCGGATATGTTCTTGAGTTGTTTTGTGGCTTGATTATTATTGATTTCAATTTAATTTTTTAGTGATATGATGTTTGGGTATGCTAATACTTCGATAATAAATCAAGAGAGTGAGTTGAAAGTAATACAATTAGGTTGGGTAACGAGAGTTAATGACCTAATAAGTCTCACAAATATCAAATTGATAATCATACAAAGAGAGATCTTGTGTGATAACCCAAATATTCGATAGATCACTTAAGAACTAGTTGAAAACATGAGGTAGATTTTGTGAATTGAGAGGTTGCAAAATCTAGAATTTCGTAATCAATTAGGGTTAAATGATTAGGTCTTCAAAGAGAGAAATCATCCCTTCAAAAATCTAAAATCAACGTCAAATTGAATCAATAATGGTTAGGGAGCAAAATAATGCTAGAATAAATCCTAAGCTTCATCCTTGATGTTCCTAACATATTTATGGTAGCTCATTTATTATTTGATTATTTGCTTAGTTTCAATTAATTGTTTTAAATTTTTGATATTTTATTTTCATTCAATTCATATCATGATACCTTATACAAAGTTATATTCACTTAGTTTTAACTATTTCCTTATGGATTGACACCTTTAATACTACAAGTTTATGATTTGTATACTTGAAAAAATTAGGGGAAGTAAAACTTACTCAAAAAAGAGCAACCATGTTCTTGGTTTCTGTTTTTATACTGTGAACAAATTTTTTCTTTAATATAAGTTTCCATACTTAAATTGGGATAACTCCATTAAGTTGGTTTATGGAAGGGACCATCCTACAATTTTTTCCTTTTATTATTGGTGAAACATACACTGTGAAGCTTGAGGAACAACTTTTAACACGCGATGTTATGCTTAAGATCCTAAAAATAATAATTTAAAACTCAAATGCAGATGAAACAACAACCTAATGCATATTGGAGTGACCTAACTTTTTAGGTTGAGGACTTTGTTTTTCTATCTTTGAGCCTTATCATCAATGCTCTTTGTCTTGTAAAGGGTATGAAAAACTAGACCATACAAGATTGTTTGACGTGTAGGATCTATAGTCTATAAATTGGAACTTTGAAAATCTTCTAAAGTTCATTTAATCAATATTCCACATCTCTTTGCTTTACATGGACCATAAGTTGCAACTCCTTCCCACTACCAATTAGCATTGATTATAAGCTTACATTATCTCTAGAAAAGATTTTGTCTCATAAACGAATTAGAAAGGCTAGTACTCTTTCTAAGTGCCTTCTAATAGGAACTATCCAAACTTAATAATACCAAACTAAGGATGAGCACTTCATAACAACTGCAATATGATGAACAAAAAGAGGTTATCAATAAGTGCTTGAAAAATTATTTAAGGTATTTCATTCAGGAGTAGCCATGTTCTTGGGGTCATTATTTTACTATGGGTAGAATTTTCATTTAATATAAGGTTCCATATTTCAACCTGAATAACTCCACTTCAGTTGGATTATGAAAGGGACACTCCTACCATTTTTCCTTTTGTTATTGGTTAAACACACATTGCGAATAACTTATAAAACGTGATGTTATGCTTAAGAACCTCAAAGAAAATAAAAGCTTAAACTCAGATGAAATAGCAACCTAATGCGCATCGGAGAGATCTAACTTTTAGGTTGAGGACTCTATTTTTCTATGTTTGTAGCCCTATCACCAATGCTCTTTGGCTTGCCACGGGTATGAAAAATTAGACCATACTAGATTGTTTGATGTGTAGGACCTGTAGCCTATGAATTAAAGCTTCGTAAACCTTCCAAAGTCCATTCAATATTCCACATATCTTTGCTTTGACCAACACATGGACAATACGTTGCAACTGCTCCTCACTTCCAATTAGCTATGATTATAAGTTTACCTTATCTCTCGAAAAGATTTTGTCTCATAAATAGATTAGAAAGGCTGGTGCTCATTCTCTATAATTACTTATTTAATAAGCAAATATTCCTTTTGAAGAAGCTAACTGTGAGAGGTCTGATCTCATAGTTAGATAATTTCCTTCTTTTTCCCTGAAGGATAAGATGAATTCTAAGAAGGGATGCCTTAATATAACCCCTCCTTTACACACTTATTTTAGAAGGAAATAAAGAAAAAAAACATCTGTGGAGCATATGAAAATTGACCAAGTCAGTTTGTATAATTTTTTTGATGTTCCACTTCCTTACGCTTTAGATCCTCTAAAGCAACCACTTTCCCACTCTTCAACACTATTTAGTTAGTTTCTCTAAGTTTTAGGAGTTGGTTATCATCTTTGAGTGTTTAAATACCTACTGTTGGTCTTGTTTTAAGAGGATGAAATAATTAGTTTTATTGTACTGGAGTCTTGTCTTCTCTATATGAATAGTATTCTTAAGTGCTAAAGTCTTGCACTCAAAATTGCAAGTTAAAATAAGTGTGCATCCCTTCACTTATTTTAGTAAGGGATTTTCTTTTAAACCGATCTAAATCCACTTACGATTGAGAAGTTCTTATTGTTGTTTAGTCTTGCAAAAACAATTTCTATTGGGATGCCATTTCTTTGTTTGAACAAATCATTGTAGCCTCAAATATCACCTTAGCCAGCATATTACCACTAACGAATAACAACATCTTCTCATGAAATTATTACTTTTCGACTTCACAATTGTACATAAGGCAAGGAAAGATATTTTAAGGGCAAATTCATAATCAAGACATCCATAATACAAGATTGTTTGACATGTAGGACCTATAGCTTATAAATTTGAGCTTTGTGAATCTTCCAAAGTCCATCCAATATTCCACATCTCTTTGCTTTAACCAAAACATGGACAACAACTTGCAACTCCTCCCCACTTCTAATTAGCGCTGATTATAGGCTTACCTTATCTCCAAAAAAGATTTTGTCTCATAAATGGATTAGAAAGGGTGGAATTCATTCTCTGGAATTACTTATTCAATAGGCAAATCTTGTAATGCCCCAACATATATCTTAGAAGTATTATAGCATGTCTAGGTGTATTAAGAAGTGAACATAATGAATTAAGTACATCTAAATATACTAAGAGATATAATGGTACTTAATGTAAAAGATAAGGGTAAAATGGATAATTTGTTCGCTTTGGCATGGACATACATACTTAGACGTGAAATATGTATGCAAATTTTTGATATGTTCACTTGGATTTATGAAAATGTGATGTGAAAGGAATTGATAAAAGAAGTATTCCATAAGTAAATGGGATGTTTTTAGTTAAATTGGATATATTTTTGTGTTGCTCTTTCATGATAAGACTGAAGTTAGTTGATTTGGGATGTGTACCTCGTTGAATGGATAGGTTTCATTAAACAAACTTCTATAATTTGGCCATCTCTTCGCCCGCAGACCTTGAAATTAGATAATTTCAATTGGAGATTAAACTAGAGACATAGGTCAAAAACTTTCATGAAGAAACCAAAATCTGATTCTATCTCTAAGAGTTTTGAATTTTATTTTAAAGTTGAGTTTTGGTTATTATCCTTATTTTAAAATAGCCTGTAGTTTTTAAGTATAACTCCCAATATAATCAACCAAATTGCATGAAATTTATGTCATTAGAAGCTTAGACATAGGGAAATGAAATAAATTGATAAGATTATAGGCTAATGTGGGAATTATAGGAAGAAGAAGGATCAATATGTAATTTTCCTAAAGTCAACTCATGGACAAATAAGATTAAAACATGTGTGTCCAATAGAATTGTAACACATGGTCCCATAGAATTGTAATACATGCTAATTTTAACATATGATCCAACAGAATTGCAACACGTGGTTCAATGGGATTGTAACATATGATCTAATAGGATTGTGACATATGGTCCAATGAGATTGAAACATGTGTCTAAGACTAGAAAATTTATGAAAAAGCATATGAAGAGGGGAGATGGATGACACTTTGATGACTTTAGATTTTTCTCCTCTCCATTTTACCTTGTTCATCCCATCATTTTCCATTTGATGATTCAAGCAAAGGGAAGGAAAAGCATTAGAAGAACTACTTTGCCAATTTCAAGGTTTAGGACTCCACTTAGTTAATTTTTGTAATTATGTATATTTGAATGTGTAAAAAGATTTATTTGGATGTGGAATGGTTGCTAGGACGATGCTTTAAGGCTATTTTAGTGTTATCTTGTAGAGAATTAGTTAAATATGATAACAGATTATCGTGTGTAGTGCAATTTTGTCTAGGGTTTGTTGAACCAATCACATTGTTTAGATCATATATCATACCACAGACCTCTAAATTTGGTGATTTTAGTTGCATATGAAAATTAAGACATAGAAGTTGCATATGAAAATTAAGACATAGAAACTAGAAATCTCTAGAGGAGACTTTGACTTAATTCTAGCTTTATTATGTTGAAAATTGGGATAAAAAATGGTGACCTAATGTTGCCTCTGTTTTGGAACAGCGTGTGATATTTGGTTTATAACTCTTGTGTTAGAAGTGCGAATGGACTGATTTTTGGTTTTTTAGAAACTAGAGACATAGATGGACAAGTTTATTGAAGACCATGAAACCTATTTCTGACTTTTTCCATATGAATATTAAGGAACAACTAGACTCCATCATATGATTTGTTTCTAGACTAATAGTTTTCCTATTTGTGGACCACTTTTGGGTTTTGCTTAAATTGCACTATTTTAATAAAAAATGTGTAGGCTTAACAAAAAAAAGAAACTTAATAGTCATAAATAAGAAATATAGTACGACAACATGCATAATTGGTATTGATGAGCATTTGTATTGATTGTAACGATGAATATTAATAGTTGCAATTATATTGATAATTTGAATCAATGAGCATTGAATATCAATAAATGTGCATTTTCGGCATATGGATAATATGTTGAAGCATATTTGCATTATGCACTTTGCTTAAATATGCCATCATTATTAAATGAGCATTGAATATCAATATTTGATTTATGAATATGAATTATGGTGTATGAGTTGTGATATTTCTGAATGTGCGCTTGGCAAATGACTACTGTGAGTGGTCATCCAAAATAAGTATTTTCTCTACTAAGTTTTCACGCTTAGCACATGTGTTAATCCGTATAGGTCCAAGTCATTGGAGTTAGGTACATGGAACATCTGTAGGGACCAAGGCCAACAAATAGAAGAAAAAGTACTTCGGAATGTTTTTTTAGTTACAGATGATTGCACATGTAATAAAAAAAGGAAATTGTATATTTTCTTTTGGATTACCATGTAAATGTAAAGACGTATTATTACTGTTAAATGATAATATTAAGTACTGGGGAGTTTTGTAATATATATATGTCTAGCATTGAATAGAATTGTATGTTTATGAATGCATGTACAGGAATTTGGTTGTTAAGTGTGTAGATGATTGTAGGCTCCATATAGGGGATGTTACAAGTTGTCTTTTTGCTTAAGATTCTTGTCCTCTCCATATGGACAATATTCTTAAGTGCTTAAGCTTCTTGCACTCAAACTTGCAAATGAAATTACACTTTCCTACCTATACTTTCTATCACAAAACATATCTCCCATGGCAATTTGAGCATCACCTAAAAACTTATTCTTTAACGGTTAAAGCACGCAAAGAATACACATCTCCATAGTCCAAAGGTATTCGCTAAATATAGACGTTGTTCGTGCGAAAATAATATGTCCAATCAGGTCATTGACATACATATGACTTGAAGCATCTGTTTTTTAATCAAGTTTGTTGGGTTTATAATCCTTCAACTCAAATACTCAAAGATCTGTTGTATATTTCTTTCCAGCATCATATCAAGTTCCATGAGAGCTTATCAGCTATTCACATTTTCCCAACTTCGAAAGATTTAAACAAATTTGACATGTCGATATCCTTCAAAAGATAACGGTGTCTTTGGATATAGTAATGCTCTAAAGTTACTTAAAAAAGTAAGCACTTACATGTAACATTGTTTTGTACTTGGGTACAAACAACTTTTTTGTTTTTTTGAATACAAAAAGCTAAAAACTAAATTAACTCATAGCTTTAGCAAAAAGCATTCCTTGCGCATCGAGATAGAACAACTCTTGGGCCCTGAAAGGTGGCTCCTGGAGGACCTGCAAGCTTAGGCGTAAAACACTGACAAACGCCGCCAAATGATCGGCACGGGTACAAACAACTTTTAACTTAGGAGACTAGGGGAAGGTTATACAAATAACATGAAATGGGCATGAATTGATTTTTAAGCCTTGACTGGCGACATGAAGACCATTAGTAAATGATCATATCAAATTTAGTTCCTCACAAATTTTATGCAATCCACCTTAAGTGTAGTATATCGGGACAGCGGTCTGAAAATTATATCCACAGAGACGGAAAAAACTAAACTATTTTGATTGAGGAACATGACAAGGGCGTTTATCTTCAAATCTAAACCGAAAACATGAACACAAGGCTTAGAGAAAATGGAATACAAGCGAATCATAGTAATGCTTCAATAAATGGAATCCATCAAAAGAAGAAGACTTTAGTAAGTTTGTCACTTGCAAGGCACATTCGGCAAATTTTCCCAGGTTTTGCTTCTCCAGTATTTCCATGGTTAACTGATTATTCTCGTCCAAACACTGCGTGAAGCACATAGCATCGGCATCTTGAAATGATAAAGAAACTACATAAATATTTCCTCAGCAATATATTATGCGTGATTTTTCCCTTTATGAACAATAACCAAGTGTCAATATTCAGCCATTACCTGAAGAGAACCAGTCTGCATTTTTAGTGTACTGAAGGTTGTGTTTTTGGTGTATTCGGCAAATCCCCATTTGAGAATTGGCGACTTGGTCTTACGATCATGGAGGAACCATCAAACAATCAGATTGGCGTGAGAACCAACGGTGTTGCATTTTCTTAAGAGCAAAGTAAGAAAAGTCATAGACATGTGTGACAGACGACAAAAGTTTGGTTCTAATCCATTTTACGATCTTTTCTGTTCACGTTTATCATTTAATTTGATGAGAGAAACAATTACGCCCCTCATGGAGGGTCTTAGATCAGCCACCGGTTCAGTGCATTCAAGTGCCAATTCTAGCATTCTCAAAGCCTTATGTTGATCATCAGTGTCCCAGAAGCTGATTTCCTCGTCAAGAAAGCAAATGCATTCTTCTTGTTCTCCAAGATTTTTTCTCGTCCAGGATACAATATCCAGGCCTTCTTCAAAGTTGGGATCCACTGCCAATTTTCTACATAGTAGCTCCAAAAGAATCACTCCGTAGCTGTATACATCTGCTTTCTCAGTTAATCGTGTGGAGTATGCATTTTCTGAATTGCAAAGAAGGGAAGAAGTGAAGGAGATCAGTAAAAGAGCTTCAAATATAAACTTATTCACATCTGTGATTGTGAACAGCTTAATCCTGAACTAATAACAAACCTGGTGCTATGTAACCCAACGTTCCCACAATTGTAGACCTTGTAGTGTCTGAATCAGAATCAAAAAGCAATTTCGCCATCCCAAAATCTCCAATCTTTGGCTCCATTTCAGAATCCAACAAAACGTTGTCCGATTTCACATCCTATGGATAATTTGTGGCACACAGTCATGGTGCAGATAACAGAGGCCTTGCGCAATGCCAAAAGCAATACGATATCTGGTGAGCCAATCCAAAACGAGGCGTGATTCATGTCTGTGTACTACATCAAATAGCGTGCCTCCTGGCATGAGCTCAGTGACAATGAACCCATATCCATCTTTAATACAATAGCCTGCCATTTTCACTACATTTCGGTGCCTAACTAAACTCAAAGTTCTCATCTCGAGGCCAAAGTTTGTCTCAGACAGATTCACCTTCTTCACAGCCCAATGCTTTCTGGAATTGGTAGACTCAGTCCTATAAACTGTGCCATGCTTGCCTTTCCCAATTATGTATTTTTCACTCCAGCCTTCAGTAGCTCGCATCATGTCCTCAAATTTTAGATCTTCTGGTAAATCTTCATTTTCTAATTTACACTCTCTAAGAAGTGACTGATCTCTTTGGTATGCCTTTCGGAGATAGTGAACGAAAGTTATGTAAGTCACAGCGCAACGCAAAGCCACAGATAGAACCACACCAATGACTAGACCAGCTAGCATATGCTTATGACCTCTAGATTTTGCACAGGATCTTGCATCACTACCAAGTAAACAAAGCTCAAGATTCCCAACAAAAGACCCTGGATATGAAGCCTCTATTTTCATCCACGAAGTTGGTAGTCTCCCCGAGAGTTGATTAAAAGATATGTTCAAAAAGTCAAGGGATACCATATTGTTGAGTTCGGATGGAATCTGTCCAGAGAATCTGTTGCTTGAGAGATCAAGAATCTGTAACTTGTCTAGACTGCCAAGGCATGCTGGGATATCACCAGACAGTTCATTGTAGCTGAGATTAAGAACTGAACTGAAGTGGTTCAGTTTACTCAAACTACAAGGTATCTGACCTTCGATCTTGTTGCTAGCAAGCTGTAATTCAAAGAGAGTTTGACCAGGAAAGAAAGAGTCAGGAATTATTCCAACAAGTCTGTTCTCTTGAAGGAGAAGGCTCTGCAAGTAAACCAATGAAGTGACCTGTGGAGGAATTTTTCCTGAAATTTGATTTCTACTAAGGTCTAATTTGAGTAACTTTCTGCAATGTCCCAATTCAGAGGGAATGCTTCCTGTTAGTCTGTTGGACGAGAGTCTCAGTACTTGAAGATTGGAAAGCTTCCCTAACTCTAGAGGTATAGAGCCAGAGAGCCTGTTTTCTGAAAAATCTATCATTGTTAGATTCATCCAAAGGCCAAATACTGATGGCATTGTCCCTTCAAGCTTGTTACCTCTTACATCTAGGAATGAAACCCCAGGATTTATTCCCAAATGAGCTGGTATACTCCCTTGTAAAAGATTGTCACTGAGAATCACCCTCCTTAGCGACACACACTTTGCAATCGCAGTTGGGAAAGTCCCATTGAACTGATTGTCTCCAAGTGACAAAACTGAGAGACTGTTGCCATTGCATATGCTAGAAGGAATTAAACCATGAATGTTGTTTCCACCTAGATCTAGTTTAAGTAGACCAGGAGAATCTTTCCCAAGCTCTAATGGCACCTCTCCGTTAAGGTTATTATGAGCCAACGAAAGAAACCTGAGTTTTTTCAAACGAGTAATTTCAGACGGAATTATACCTGTGAACATGTTGTCATACAAAGCAACTTCCACAAGGTTGCTCATGTTTCCAATTTGCCTGGGAATGCTGCCATCAATATGATTGTTGAACATATAAAGAACCTCAAGATTCCGAAGGTTACAGATTTCAGGGGGGATGCTTCCTCCAATAGAGTTGTTCTGAATCCTAAGTTCCAAAAGTGAACTACAATTTCCTAGCTCGGAAAGCAATGAGCCATTAAGGTGGTTGTTAAAGAGGAATAGATTGGTCAAGTGTTTGAGATTCCCAATTGACCGAGGAATCCTGCCAACTAAATCGTTGCCAGATAGACCAATGACCACTAGCCGATTACACTGACCTATCCTCTCAGAGATGGTACCATTGAGCTTGTTGTCTGAAAGAACAAGCTCCTGTAAATTTTTGAGACCCCATAAACTGTCTGGAATTGGCCCTTCAAGTCTGTTTTCATCAAGATAAAGCACTTCAAGCTGCCAAAGATCCTTGAAAATCTCAGCAGGAATGATCCCATCAAATTTGTTACGAGAAGCTATAAACATAGTAAGGTTTCGACAGTTACTGAGCTTACGAGATAGAAATCCAGAAAATCCATTGTCATTGATCCAAAGATGGGAGATTGAGCAAGAAGATTGGTCGAAATCTGGTAATGACCCACTTAAGTTATTGGCGTTCAAATACAGATACTTCAGATTTGATAAAGAAAACACTTCACTTGGAAGCTCTCCACTCAGATAATTGTTGTATAAACCAATGTACTCAAGGTTGATGCAGAAGCTTACCTCTGGAGGAATATAACCAGAGAGAGAATTGTAGCCTAAGTCCAACATCAACAGATGTTTTGATAAAAAAAGCTGAGGAGGTAGCTTTCCGTGGAAGTCATTGTCATTAAGTTGGATGGTTCCAAGCTGACCACAGCTTCCAAGCAGTGGAGGAATAACACCAGTAAAATTGTTGCCGCTGAGGTCAAGGGAGAGCAGACCTTTGTGGAGGCAGAGATGGGAAATGGAGTCGTTCAAGACAGCAGATAAGCCAAATCCTGAAAGGTTTAAGGCTTTTACTTGGAAGCTGCTGTTGGTATAGCAGGAAACTCCTAGCCATTGACAATGAGAAGAAGGTGAATTGGTGTGGTTCCATGGCAAGAGGAGTTGAGAGTGTAGTGGGAGACTGTCACGGAACTGGAGAAGGTCAGCCGCTGATTGATGTAATGAGACTGATGGAGGAGCTGTGAAAAGGGTAAGAGTGAAAAAAACAAAATATGGGCATGAAAAGAACATCGCAATGGCCATAGAATTAACTTGACAAGAGGAAGAATAACATAGTGTTGTAGTTCTAGCCTTCTAGGTTTCTCTCCTTGGACAACAGACTTTGAGATTTAAGACATTTAAGGAAAAAGCCAATATTTTTTATGAGAGCTTGCATTGCCATGTGCTGAATTTTGATGGTTTATTACTCGTAACTAGGTTAGACATAGTGGTTGGTGATGGTAGTGGGTTCTGTTTGTTGCTTTTTCTTTATTTATTCATTTAGTTTGGCGTGGTGGCAATGGCACGGTAGAGATGTAAAGAAGCAGTTTGAAGTTGGGAATATTGGCCTGTTTTGTCTGAAGTATAATTGATGGAAGAAGAAGATACATCATACAGAGGATCTGTTCTCCATCATACATGGGTGTTTGAAGTCCAAGAAAAGGAACTGACTCAACATAAAACATTTAAATAATATATACTTGCAACCAACGTGCTCTGCTCAAGGATTACCAAGAAACGAAGAAGATGATGATGTTATGTGACAGACACACTGGGCCCGACCATTCTCAGCTTTTGTCCTGTAAAAGCAACAGGAATGCCATCCTTAAACCAAAATTCCTTCTTATTTCCTAGAGCATTAATTAAATAACTATCTATATCTGTCCTGAACCGACTAAGATTAAGATTGAAACCATAGACCAAGCAAATGTAACGCTACGAATGTTGTTTGACTACTGAGCCTAAGACGAAATTGGTTCGGTCAAATACAAGGTTTGTCTCGTCTTTTCTTATGGAGGATTGCTGATACCGACCAAAATTTGGTATCGAAAAAGAACTCAAGTACAACGGGTGTCTCGTCTTTTCCTTGCAACGGTTAGTATCACTCACAAATGAAAATATCGGCTATATATCAATTAGAATTATAATTTTTAAAAACTTAAAAAAATTTAAAATGATAATTACTTAAACATGAAAAATATGATAATTTATTTAGTAAATAGTACAGAGAAAAATAAAATTATATTAATTTTTTTATGTAATTAGACTTTTATAAAGTGATTAGAAAGTATAGAATTAAATATATTAATTTAACATGTTGAAATAGGTAAGAAAAACTCAAGTAGCTCTCTCAACTTTTACTTTAAGAGAATTTGACAATAAAAAAAAAGTAGAGAGAGAATAACACTTCAGAGAAACTTCACACAAAGAAAGGAATGAAGTACTCTCGCAGAAAATTGAGATATTTTATTCAATGAAATGATTGCCTACTTATAGGCTTACAATCCTAATGTTTTTCCACTTGAAGCAAGGAGCAGGTTGCAAGATAGATCTACTATTAAGAATAGCTAACAACCTACTAAAGCTAGAGACTTAGTAACAACAAAACTATCAATAATAATAATACTAAACAATGAAGGGAAAATGGCGATAAACTCGATCAACAAATGACCATATGTTGGTGTTGAACAATAGTGAACAGTATATGAGCACTCCGTGCATGTGAACAGTATTCTTCAATACTCCCCCTCAACACCAACTTCCATCCTTTTCATCATGCCTAGCTGATGACAAAAACTTTCAATCTTGTTGCCTCTTAAGCCTTTTGTAAATAGGTTTGCAACTTGATCTTCTATTCTGATCTGCTCCAATGCAATCTCTCCTTGCAAAACTTTCTTCCTAATAAAGTGCATAATTGGATTTTTTGCCAACTGAATTGCTAACTAATTGTTGCAGTACAATGGAACTACATAATCTATTGGTTTATGTAAATCCTTTATCAATTAGACAAGCCATTTACTCTCTTAGGCAGCCATTGTTATCGCTCAATACTCCACCTCTGTTGTTGACAAAGACACAATTGGTTGTCATTTGCTACATCAAGAAATTGCTTCTGCTCTAAGCTTAAACATATACCCAGTAATCGAATGGCGGGTATCTTGATCTCTTGCGTAGTCAGCGTCACAATAACCAACTAACTTTTAATCTTCACCTTTCTTGTACAGAATACCATTATCAATTGTACTTCTCACATAACGCAACATTTGTTAGACAACTTCCATATGAGACTTCTTTGGATTTTGCGTATACCGACTCATCACACCAACTGCAAAAGAAAGATCTGGTTGTGTCAAGGTCAAATAGATTAGACTTCCAACTAATTTTCGATACATTGTCGCATCTTCTAAATCTTTCCCCTCATGCGCACATATTTTGATATTTGGCTCTATTGGTGTTGAAATTAGCTTGCACCTCAGCATTCCAAACTTCTACAATAAATCCTTGGAGTACTTTTGTTGATGAAGAAAATTTTCACCTCAAGTACGATCAACCCCTAGGCCAAGAAAATGTTTGAGCTATCCCAATTCCTTCATATGAAAATAGATTGATAAATTCTTCTTTGTTTGAAGAATTTCTTCTTCATTATCACCAATTATGACTAAGTCATCAACATACACTACCACAATAGCTAACTTCCCTCCATTGGCTTTGACAAAAAAAGCTAGAATATGCAGGTGTAACAAAATAACCACTTTGAGTTAAAAATTCAGCAATCTTACCATACCAGGCCCTTGGTGATTGCTTTAATCCATAAAGTGCCTTTCGTAGCTTGCAAACATATTCAGGATGTTTTTGATTATGAAAACCCACTGTTTGAATCAAGTAAATCTCTTGATCTAACTCTCCATTTAGAAACACGTTTTTATCATCCATTTGCCATAAATCCCACTCTTTGCTAGCTGCAAGTGCAAGTAAAACTCGCACAATTGTAAGCTTTGCCACTAGACTAAATGTTTCATCATAATCTAGTCTATATTGTTGAGTGAAACCTCGAGCTACCAAACAAGCTTTCTGTCTCTCATATGATCCATTCGTACGATGCTTTATTTTATAAACCCACTTGCAGGAAATAGGCTTTGCATCTTTTGGCTTTGGCACTAGCTCCCAAGTGTGATTTTGTTCTAATGCAGCAATTTCTTCTTCCTGGCCTTGGTCCACACTAAATCTTGAGATGCTTCTTTAAATGTCTCTGGTTTTTTTTGCAATTTCTTCTTCTACAATTGTTGCATTAGCATATTTTAGATTTGGCTTTCAGA
>JANITW010000234.1:21814936-21825700 GCA_027564335.1 Erythroxylum williamsii | reverse complement strand
CTCTGCGTGGATACCTTTAGAGATAGTCTCTATTGGCTATTCAGGTTTGAGTTTTCATACCGACACCGGGATCCTGGCTTTCGGGAAGGTCCCGGTAATAAAATTTTTGTTTTTCCGCTGCTGGAACATGTGATGTTCCTCCCGGGATTTTCCTACAGTAGCACCTTCCAGTTGTAGGGTCACAACATTTCCACCCTTTTCTTTGATTGTTGTAGCCCACAAAAATACATCTAACAACTTTCTTGTCAAATTTGCTACGTAAATGACATGGTACAAAAACATAGCACACACACCCAAATACCCGAAAGTAGCTAACATTAGCTTTTATATTCCATAACTTCTCAAAGGGTGAAAGAAAATTTAACCTTTGTTGAGGAAGTATATTAATAACAAATGTTGCAGTCCTCATTGCTTCTACCCAAAACTATCCCGGCACACTCTCTGCATGAAACATGCTTTGAAAAATTTCTGCTAGATCCCTATTCTTTCTTTCTGCAACACCATTTTATTGTGGCGTGTTGGCATAGGTATATTGATGATGAATTCAACATTCCCTTAGGTATTGAGAGAATTCACTTGAGCTATATTGTCCTCCATTATCGGTGCATAAACAAAGGATTTTCTTGCTCACTTCTCCTTCAACTATTTCTTTGAATTCTTTAAACTTTGAGAATGTATCAAAGTTTTCTTTTATAAAGAAAACCCACACATGCCTGGAGAATTCATCAACAAAAGTCACCATATACTTCATCCCATCGACAGATAATTGCTTGACAGGTCCAAACACATCAAAGTGTATTAACTCTAGTGGTTTCTTAGTTTTAAACTTGGACTCTTTAAAAGGCAATTGATGCGCTTTACCATATTGGCACCCCGCACACACCGTGTCTATTTTTACTTCAAGTTGAGGAAGCGCCTTGAGCATCGACTTTTTCATCATCACATTTAGCTTGGAATAGCTAATGCGACTCAATCTCATATGCAAATCTACTATCTCATCCCTTTTCGTCTTATCAACCTATGCATACTCTGCGGACAACACATAGACTGACTCTAATCTTCGTCCCTTCATTACTAGCTTTTCTAAATTCTTGAGTTCATGATACACCTTTACATTATATGGACCAAACAGAACAAAATGGCCAGATGATGTTAATTGTGATACTGAAAGTATTTTTTTAACCAAAAAAAGTAAATTATTTTGTCATACCTGGAATATGGTAAACATATTGAAGTGACATTTGGTTGGCACCATGTTGAGGAGAAATTATTGTCTTAACAATATGAGCTATCGGTAACCTTAAGTTATCTGCTATCACAACAACACGACTTCCTTTATACTCTGACAAGTCTTGTAATTTTTGCTTATCACTTGTCATATGATTTGCACAACCTGAATCGATGATCCAGTCATTTTCATAGTCAACTAATTGATATGTTATTGTTGTGAGTGCTAACTCCTCTTCTTCTAGGAAATGCTTTAGCGTCCCAATCATCTTCACTTTTCTCTTTTGTATTACAAGTAGCAGCATTACCTTCCACAGGCTTTTTCTTGGACCAGCAATCTTTTGCAATATGACCCTACTTGCCACAATTGTAACACTTCCCTTCAAATCTCATATTTTTGCTATGATTCTTTGAAGCTCCCCCTAATCTAGAACTTCCATCTCCTTGATGACTCTTCGCCTTGTCATCATTCTTTTTAAATCCACCAATAGTGTTTTTCTTGAAGTTCCCTTTGCTTTTGTTGGTGTAGAGCTCTTCTTCTTCACTCTTCGATGAAACTCCAACCATTTGTTTGCCCATTGCTTCTTGACTAGCAAGTAACTTTTCAAAATCAACAAGTGACGATTCGTTTGGCCATCCCTATATTGCAGCAACAAAGCTTTTGTATTCAGACCTCAAACCATGGATAAATATTCTTTTCATCCTAGTTTCACCAATTGGAGTTGTTGTTAGATCCAATTCTGAAATTTCACAGTATATCGACTTCACCTTGTGGAAGTACTGGGCAATCGTCATATCACGTTGCGACGTTGATAGCAACTCGTTCTCTAGAAGTTGCAGCCCTGTATCATTCTTCTTCAAGAAAAGTGCAGCAAGCATGTCCCAAGCTTCTTTTGGTGTTTTGGCATCATGAATGTGCTCCAACACATCTTCTCGGATGGTTATTTTGAGAACAAACATTGTTTTCCCTACCTTAATTCTCCACCTTCGCAAAGTTCCATTCCCATCCTCTGCCTCTAGTTATGTAACTTCAGTTCCGTTGACAACCTCCCAAAAGTCTTGGCCCTGTATATAAGACGTCATACATGTTGCCCATGTATTGTAATTTTGGTTATTAAGCTTCATGATCCCCCCAACTACTTGAAGATCATTCATCATGTTGGCAAGAGAACCTGGCTGGCTTTGATGCCAAATGTTGAAATAGGTAAGAACAGGACAAGTAGCTTTCTTAGCTTTTACTTTGAGAGAATGTGACAATAAAAAAATATGTGGAGAGACAACAACACTCCAAAGAAACCTCACATAGAGAAACGAATGAAGTATTGTTGCAGAAAATTGGGATATTTTATTCAATGAAATGATTGCCTACTTATAGGCTTACAATCCTAACATTTTTCCACTTTTACAGGAGCAGGTTGCAAGACAGATCCACTATCAAGAATAGCTAACAACCTACTAAAGCTAGAGACTCAGTAACAACAAAACTATCAATAATAATAATAAACAATGAAGGAAAAATGGTGATAAACTCGATCAACAAATGACCATGTGTTGGTGTTGAATAATAGTGAACAGTACATGAGCACTTCATGCACCTAAACAGTATCCTTCAATATCCATGCACGTGAACAGTAACCTTCAACACATAATTTAAATATTTTTTAAAAATTATATTTTTTTCTTGATAATATATATATACTATAAAAATTATAATAATAACTTTTGAAATATATAAAGATAACATTTGAAATTAAATTCACTTATTATAAAAATATTTTTTATTATTCTTAATTTTATATTTAAATGAGAATTAAACGATTTTTTATCTTAATTTATGATAAAAATATGAAAATAATGTTAATAAAAATAAAAATTATCATATCAATTTTATATTATATGAATTTTTTAGATAAGAATGAAGTGAAGTCAAAATTATATAATAGAATATATTAAGGAACTACTTTATAATTTTGTAAAACTTAGAAACTATTTTGTATTTTTTTTAAAAAAATCCAAAGCGACACTAGATATTGATTAAAAATGGAGTCATATCGTATTAAAACCAAATTCAATACTATATTTGCTATAGTATTTATAACATTAACATTTGCTTTTCTTTTCTTTTTTCTATTAAAATACTTTTGTCAACCTAAAAAGGCTTTAGAATTGAGATGTTAAAAAAAAAAGCCACCACCCGAATTTTGTGATTACAAAAGCAATCACACTAAAATTTTATAACAATAGGGTTATTATATTATAAATTTGATTGAGATTCTAATAAATTTGATCTAAAATAAATGGATCAAGTATAATTTTATTAAATTTGAATTTAAATATTTAGATTTAAGCAAAAATATTTAAATCCAAATAAATTAGGATCCAATGCCAATGTCAATCTTATCCCTGTTTAATCAATCAAGTGACACTGCAAAGGTAAGAATCACTGACATCCCCACATGAAAATTTCTGTTTTTGTTCCTTCCCATGTAGATAAGATTTAATATTATATAATAGGAACACCAACATAAAAGGCAATATGCCAGAGCCACGTAGACAAGTCCGTAGCTAAGGACAACCGGAATCTTCACCTAGGCTTTTGCTTAAAGTCGGCCTAAAAAGCAGCCTTTCCTCTGCATGAGACCACTTCACATGAGTCTTAAACGAAACCAACACCAAAAGTATTCAAACTTCCTTTCCCTGCATAAGGCTGTAAAAAGAATGCACACAGTGTGGGATTATTGATTGCTAAGGTAGTACCATACCAACTACTACATTATAATCAACCAATAATTGGAATCCACTGTCAGAATTCGTTCTTCAATGCCTATTATTTATAGCTGCTTTGAGTTTCGTCGGACAACTTTAAATAGCTCACTAATGTATTTTCAGACTTTTAAACCGATTTCAACTCCTTGATCGAGTTATAAATTCAAGCCAGTATAATACGATTAGGGTTCATATGTCTAGCTTATGTTTTCTTATAATAGAATTATCTTATTAAAAATTGACAAACTTAAAATTTTCAAATAATAATTACCAACGCTGCCCTCAATGTAAGTAAAATTTTAAAATAATAAAATTATTGAGCAATGAATAGTATACAAAAAATAAAATGTTAGAGGAATTAAATATAATATAATATTTACATATAATTCAGAATTATTAAATTTATTACACATAAATTCAATGTAAGCAATAAATATTTTCAACCTATGAAATTCTGATTAAATCGATAGAGATTAATACATGTTAACCAAAAGAAATTGATTAAAAGTATTGTTACAAAGTATTCAAAGAAATAAAAAGACATAAGATAAAAAGGAAAAGCATATGTTTCTCAGTCGACAACTGGAAATACTTACATATGTGGACACTTTAAACTACCATTAATTTATTATATTAATAAGAGTTAATTAAAAAAACTCAAACTTCACACAATTTTATAATTATAGCTCGAATCTTAAAAAAGTGACAATTAAATACTCAAATTTTCTTTTTTTTTAAATTCTAGCTCAATGTCAATATTTGCGTTAACATTGCTAACATAGCTTGTCACATAAGACAAAAATCCTATAAAGTTACATACATCACACTTAATTAAGATTAACTAATTAAGTTTAACTAAACTATGTTGAGTTTCTATAAAGGTCCTTAAGGTATAGCTATAAAGAGACTCATTAGTTTTTTCACGAGTGTTGTTATAATCTATCTTTTTTAGGATACCACTCCATACATATTCAGAAGCTTCAGTCTCAAGAATCAAATATCAATATCACAAGTTAAAGAGAGTTTAGGTAAAGTAAAGCATATAATTTTAATCTTTTTTACCTATTCAATCAAATAAGATGAAAATTCAAATAATTTATCATTCTTTAAACCAGTTAGCACTACATCACAAATAAAAAAAACATGATTTATCTAATCTTGAGATAATATAAAAACTTTTATAAGATCTAAGCTTTTCAAGATATCAAAAATTAAAGTGATCCTAAACAAATCTTCTTCTATTAAGTTATTACCATTTGTTTTAACATCAATAACTTCTTCAAATAATGCATCATATTAATAGAATCTATCGATCTAGATCGAGTCCAGATAATCCATATAAAAATGTATCTAAGAAATACGGAGTCGTCATAAATATGTAGAAATGAAAAATAGAATTATGTTTTCAATTTAAAGGGTCCACTATACTTTTGTACCTATTTTCTTAGCTTTTTGATTGAAACTTCACCGAGTATTTGGTGAGTCTTTTAATGAGCATTCAAGCCCCAACCTTGAGAGGTAACTACCCTTGACACTCCTTTAGGAAGTGTATATTAAAAGATATAGGAAGAAAGTTAGAGTTGCTTTATGTTGAAAAATATAAATTGTTTGCAAAAAAAAATTTATTGCATAGTAAGAGAGAAGGTTATAAGAGAGATAGGTAAGATACGGAGAGCATGCATCCTTACATACAGGAAGGTCTTATTTATACTAATAATTTACAAGTAGATTTCAAATCTAAAACCTAAAATCAAATCATCATTATCATAAGGTAAATAGAGTTAAGGTAAAGTACAACACATAACTTTAATCATCTTAACTTGTTCAATCAAATAAGGTGAAAATTCAAATCGTTCATCCTTCTTTAAATTTTTTTGGAAAGGTTTCCTTATCTCAGCTAAGTTTTGAATAAAATCGGAACATACCTAAAAAGCTTTAAACTTGCTTTTAATCTTGTAATGTATCTGGAAATTGAGAAATATTTTCAAGAATATGTGATTGGAGTTTAACTCCTTTACCATTTATTTCCATTCCAAGAAATTCTATTTCAATTTGGCATATTTTAGTTTTCTTCTAAAAAAGAGCAAGAACATGTTTTTCACATAAATCAGCAAATGCATGAAGATGTGAAATATGTTGAGCAATATTATTACTGGCTATTAAAATATCATCTATGTAACATTGTATAAAATTTTAAAAATATTATCCATTTTTCTTTGGAATATCTATGGGGAGTTTTTAATACCAAAAGACATTGCTAACCATTCATAATGTTCTTGTGCAGTAGAAAAGATAGTATAAGGAGTTTTATCTTTATTCATTTTTATTTGCCAAAATCCACTTTTACAATCAAATTTAGAGAAAATTTGTTTCCCTTTGGTTAAGTTTATGAGGGTTTCTTTATGAGGTAAAAAATATCTATTGAATATAGTATTATAATTTAACTTTTTATAGTTTTCTACCATCCTTGCTTTATCTCTAAGTATCTCAGCATGGTTTCTATCCATAAAGGTTGGAGAGGAATGTGGAGACTTGCTAGGTTTAATAATCTTAAGATTTTCTGATTCTAGAAGTTGTTTTCAAATTTTTTTTTTATATTCCAAATTATATCTCATGATAATAAATCTAATAATTTTTTGTTTATCTATCATTTATAATTTTGCTTCCTCTTTATTTTTATCCCAAAATTGTAAATGATTATCATAATAATTTTTTTCTTATTTTTCTAACTATTTCTTGTCCATTTTTTAATAGTTTTTATCTGTTTATATTTGTTTTCTACAATATTTTCTATTTATAACAAAGGTTTTCCTTTTGGAAAAATCGGTTTTTTTTACAACCTAAACCACGCTAGGCTATGCGTGATTTAAAAGAAATAGGGGTATATTGACCATAAGCATGCTTAAGACAGTTAATGATTATCCAATGGCCATAAGGAGTTTTGAAATGTATTTGGAGTTTGAAAGTATCAAATACAATTCTATGGAACAGCTAAAGAAATTTATTTCCAAGAAGAATATCAGTACTAGTATCATAGAAATAAAAAAAGATGGACGTTTATCTAAAAAAGATCCTACAAGAATTTGTGGTTGTTGTATTCCAGTAGATAAATGTATATGATGGTTAGAAATATCTAAACTTATGATAGGTTTTAAAGTTTCATGATATTGTGAAGCGAAACAAGTCGATTTGCATAAGCAAGAACCTACTTTATTATCTATATAAGCCGCAAAATATTTAACTTTTATTCTTTATAGGTAACTCCAATAGGAATATATACATATATATATAGGGATGTCAATTTTGACCCGGTCTGCCCAGCCCAATTTTGGCTCAGGTTGGCAGGGCCACGAGCGAGCCACAATTCAAAAGTGGTTGGCTCAAGTGGATTGGACAAGGTTTGACTAGCTCGGCCTAAGTAGTGGTCAGACCGTAACTTCAAAAACATAGTGATTTTTGATTTTTTCTTTAAAATATACAAGGTAAGCCGAGTTAACCCAGTTTGCTCTTAGCCCATCTGGCCACGGGCTGAGTCAAGAGTCAAAGGCTAGCTAGCTCATGGTTGGGCCAGGAGCAACTCGGGCTTGGGCTGACCCGTTGACATCCCTATATATATACTAGTAAGACTAGTCATTATCAAGGAATATATATGATATTTTTGTTGTAAGATAATTGTATCCCATATTGAGTTATCTTATATGTTGAACTTGTTCAAGAAAACTAGTTCTCAACATTATTTCTAGATTAAATTCTTCATTTTCTACTAATAATCTTATCAGTATTTTTGTATCTCCATTCTTGACAGTTTTTTTACAACAGTGTTGATATGCTGTACCTCATCATTGAAATTTATGTATTGATAAGGTAATGTTAACAAAAATTTTATCAAATTATTTGTTAAATTATGATTTATATAGCTTCCACTTAAACTAGTATTGATAAAAATATGACAAGGGATATAAGTAGATCCGTCAAAATATTCCCCTTTTATTTTATAGTCGGAACTTATCTTTTTTTCTGCTCATATTATATTATTATTATATCTTGTACTAAAAACTCCATTATTAGAGTAAGATAGTCTAGGTAATAGTCTATTATCAAAAGTTAGCAAAGGCTTTTGTTGTAAATCTAATGAAAAATCATTTTCAAGATCTCTATATTTGCTATATATGGAGGATAAATCCTTTATACCTTAGAAGAAAGTCAATAATATTTTCATCTGCAAGGCATTTTGTATGATGAGTATTTGATAAAGGATAAGATATCATGTACACAATAGAATATGGTCTATTTCCTTCTTTGATTAAATCTTTTCTTTCAAAATCTTCAATTAGCAAAAGGGTCTCGTCAAAATCTTTTTCTTGTATATTATATGATATCTTAAGATAAACATTAAACAAAAGTTTTTGATATCTAAGGTTGCCTTTAAGAATTCCAATACTGGCTACTGTTCTATTATGTATTCTATCATCTATAATAGGAAGATTGATAAAGCTATCAATTCCTTCCCCAAAGGTAGATCTGATTATCATTTGAATTGAGCCAATACGTACCCATCCTATTTTATCATGAATTTCTTTAGGCAATAGATCAATTTTCTAGAAATATCTAGTTTTGATTGTGACATCCCGTTACCAATGTGAAGGGCATATTGGTAATTCGGATGGATTAGGATTGGATGCATGCATATTTCTGAATTGCATATGCATCATAACCTATATATTCCTGATAACTGTTTATGATTGCATAAGCATATGTATGTACATGTATGTATGGCAGATTTCCGACTTATTTATGAAAACTGGAGATTTTGTGATTATAGGATTAAATGTATTTTGTTTTGTGAATTGAAGTGTCAATTTGAGTGTTAGGGATTTGAATTAAGAAATTGGAGTATAGGAATATGAATTTCCTAATTTTGAGGATTTATAGAAATTTTTCAGGAATTTTTAGAGTTTCATGTTTGGACCGGAAAATTTACTAAATGACTGATTTGTTGAATTCCGGTCATGAAATTGAATGACATTTGATATGAGATAAATTAAGTTATGATTTTTAGGATTTATTATTTGGACTCCTAATAAATTCGGGAGAAATTTGAATTAGAAATTTGATTGAGGTTGATCGGATTGGACTTGCGGCAATTAAAATGCCAAACAAGCCCTTAGTTCTTTAGTTTTTAAACCCTTCCCTTTGAATTTTGGCTTCCACGATACTCCTTGATTTTTGAGAGAAGAAAGTTGCTCCTTCCTTCATCGTGGATCTTTTTCTTGTGGTTACTCTTTCCTCCATCTTTGATCAATTCCCTTTGGTTTAGTGTTGAAAAGATGATGATGGGTTTGGCTTGTGGAGAAACCGTGGGTGTGTAAGAGTAGAGAGATTGGTGATCTTTGAAGTCTTAGAAGGTTTAAATCAAGTAAGTCTTCATTCTTCTTGTCTTAGATAGCTTAATTTGTTGATTTATTGAGTTATATTAATGATTGGTTTGAAAATTTGAGGAATTGGAAATGTTAGATTTTCGGATGATGTAGGTTTTGGGAAATTTGATGGTTTTGATTTGGGTATTTGAGAAATAATGTGAATTTTGGTGGATTGAGGTTAGAAATGAGTGGTGTTTAGTATAGGAAATTATTTTGGAGTGTTTAGAAGGGATTTGGATTGATTTATATCAGAAAATCTGAGAAATTTTTGGGTTTCGGATGCAAAACTGGGTTCGCACGTTGCGATGTGTGATGAACACGCCGCGGCGAGCCTTCCCCGTTTTGCACATCGCGACGTATAATTAATTCTACGCCGCGACGAGTCGAATCTTGTCGCACGCCGCGGCGAGCGTCTGTCCTTCGCACGTCGCGACGAGCGACGGCGTACGTCGCGACGTACGCTAAAAGTTTTGCCGCGGCGAGGGAGCATACGTCGCGGCGAGGGAAGCTATTTTCTGAAATTGAAGGAGAATGTTTTGATTAATTGAATTAAGGTTAAATTCTTATCAAATTGGTTTTTTGATTGAGGGCAATTTAGAGAATTCAGAATTGTGAATTTATAAGAATAGAAGTTCAGAATTTAATTCGGTGGTTATCGAAATCGGATGGTGATTGAATAGTGAATTTGATTTTAATTTAAGAATGATCCCTATGTATTGGAATTGGACTTGAGAGAATTTAGAATATAGTCAATTGAATTATGGTATTAGAAATTGTTATGAATTTGAGTGTTAAGGAGTTGAATTGAAGAGATTCGGGAATAGGATTGGGAATGTCATAACATGTACAGTACTCATTGGATTCGCTACATATGCATTATTAATTAGTGTAAATTGAACAATTGATAATGTATGATTATTCTGATTGTTATAGAGGCGCAAGTGGACCGTCGAGCGTCCGATATAGCGGAGACTTCCCGGCAGTAGCTCGAAAGTTAGAGGTGAGTAACCTAGTTAGTTTTTCAACCTATATGTGTTTAATTTTCAGTATATATGCCATGTGGAGTTAAGGAAGGATTATGTGTGTTTGTTTTGATTGATTTCGAACCACAGGTGTCCGAAATATGTGAAATGTGATATAGAAGTGTAAATTGTGCATAAATTAAACCCGATCGGCTTAAATAAAAAATTGGACATAGGATGATAGGTTGTGACACGATTATGGTTAATTGGAATGTGTGCATTCATGCCATTATGCATGATTAGATAAAGACGGTTGTGACCGGAGCAGCCACCGTATTCAGAGCTTTAAGCTCAACGCACAGGGCCTCGAGCCCAACGATTTTCAGAGC
>JANITW010000234.1:21798635-21814836 GCA_027564335.1 Erythroxylum williamsii | reverse complement strand
TTGGGTGAACCATCGATGATGGTTTCTCATTGAGTTCGCAAACTCACCCAACATTGCATTATTTTTTTCAGGACAGCAATAGTAGACTCCTAGCTCCAGTTAGCAAGACTTTTCCTGCTGTGTGAGTGCCGGCGAGAAGACATATCTAAATGTACTTTTACTCGTAGTTGTTGGCCTTGGTCCCTATAGATGTTCCCTTTAACTCACTCCTTTGTCTTGGACCTGCACGGATTAACACCCATGTTAAGCATGAAATCTTAGTAAGGAAAACACTTAGTTTGCTCGACTACTTATAGTAGTCATCTGCCATGTACTTACATTCAGAATATCATGAATCACATGTCATAAATTCACATTCATGAACCAAACATTGATATTTAATGCTCATGTAAAAAAATATTAATACAAAAGCAAATGCTCATTAATATTAATTATTTATGATGTCATGTTGTATTATTTATAACCATATACTTTCCTTTCTATATTAGGCTTACACATTTTTGCAGGTATGGATAACAGGGGCTGTGAATATCCAAAGATATCAAAACCGTGGATATTTGAAGGCATTAAACTGTGGATATCCAAAGGCATCAAATTGTGGAGACATTATAGTCTTGAAATGAAGATACCATTGGTGTCAAACTGTAGTAGCTACGTTTTATCTCTATAGGCGTGCTATCCATTGCCAATATAATAGCACAACCATTATAACATTTCCTTTAACAATTTTCCAATTTCATAATTCATATATTGACGAATCATATAATATACATTTTAATTCATAAAATCTTTTTTTGTGTTTATACATGCAAGTCATAATTTACCAACATTAGAAGGGTGACAAAATCACACTTGTATAATCATACTATACACATATGAGCAATAAATATGCTTACAAATCATTTATGTATATGTAAGTTTGTTTTAGAATACAATATGTTCAATCTTAAATTCCAATGTTCTACCACTCAATTCATATATGGTAATTCATATTTCATTTATTTTTAGGTGTTTGAAAAGTTTCATATATATTCAAAAAAGTTCAGATAAGATTAAGTAAAAATCGGAAACGAAAATAAAATAGACAAATAATCAATCCAAAAGCAAATCACATGAGGGACTCCACTTGTTCCTTAATATGCATATAGAAACGTTCAAATTAGGTTTTAATGTATTCTAGAAATTTGTTCCCCTATGTCTCTAGTTTCCATAACCCTAACAATCAGACCATTATAACTTCCCAATCATGAGATAGAGACTAAATATCACATGTTACTCGAAAACAGGTTCAACATCAGGTAACCATTTTCAATCTCAATATCCAATATCATAGAGCTAGAATTAAGTCAGAGTTTCTTCTAGATATTTCTATTTATATGTCTTATTTTTCATATGAAACTAAAATCACTCAATGTAGAGTTCTATAGGTAGAGTTATGACCCAAACAATATGATTGGTTCAATAAACCCTAGACAAAATTCCACTACACAATACTCTCTTATCATATTCGACCAATTCTATGCAAGATAACACCAAAATAATGTCAAAGCATCATCCTAAAAATCATTCCAAAACCAAATGAATCTTTGCATCCATTCAAACATATACACAAAGAGAAATTAGACTAAATGTAGTCCCGAACTTTAAAATTGGAAAATTAGTTCTTTTAATGCCTTTCCTTCCCTTCCTCGTTGGCTTTGTTTAAATCACAAAATGAAAAATGATAGGATGAAAAATGGAGAGGAGAAAATTTTGAAGTAAAATGGGGAGGAGAAAATTTTGAAGTTAAAACCCTAAGTTCCATCCATCTCCCCTATCTATATGTCTTTTCATGAATTTTCTAGTCTTAGACACATGTTTCAATTCTGTTGGACCATATGTTACAATCCTATTAGATCATGTGTTACAATTCTATTTCACCATCTACACAATTCTATTTCACCATTTGTTATAATTCTATTGTACCATTTGGTATAATTCTATTGGACACACACAAGCTTTAATCTTATTGTTCACACATGCTTTGCTCCAATTGGTTCATGTTTTACTTTAGAAAAATCACATATTGGTCCTTCTTCTCTCTCTAATTCCCATATTGGCCCATAATATTATAAATTGATTTCATTCTCTTATGTCTTAAGTTTCTAATGACATAAATTTCATGCAATTTGGTTAATCATATTAGGAGTTATACCTAAAAAACTACAGGATGTTCGAAAATAGGATAGCAACTAGAACTTAACTTCAAACCAGAATTCAAAAATCTTAGATGTAGAATCAAATTTCAATTCCTCATAAAATTTTTAGAGTTATGTCTCTAGTTTAATCTCCTATTTGATTTATCAAATTTGAAGGTCTACAAGCCAAGATATGGCTAGTAGTAAGGTACACGTCCCAAATCAACTAACTTTGGTCTTATCATGCAATAACAACACAAAAACACATCTAATTTAACCAAAACATTCCATAAACAAGGGAGATACCTCTTCTACCAATTCCCCTCACATCACATTCCTAAATCCAAGCAAACATATCAAAATTTTCTATAATATTTCATGTCTAAGTATGTAGGTCCATGTCATAACGAACAAATTACTCATTTATCCATGTCTTTTACATTAAGTACCATTATATTTCTTACTATACTTAGACTCTCTTAATTCATTATATTTTCTTCTTAATATACCCTAGACATGCTATAATACTTCTAAAGTATACGTTGGGGCCTTGTGGTCGGTTTCTTCACATTTAGTATCAGTGATTATAAAAATACTTTCTTTAGAAGGACAATCTTGAAAAGTATTGAATTGAATAAAGTCCTCATTTTTTATCATCATTTTTGTCTCATCGTCTATTTCAATTTTCTTTTTATTATATCATTTAGGGCATTCATTTGCATAATGTCTTTTCTACTTATAATAGTAACACTGACATTCAGTTATCTTCATTTTTTCTTTTATTTCTCTTAAACATTGATTTTTTGGGTTTTTATTCATCTTTTCTTTTATAATATTTAGCCTTATGTCTTTTAAAATATATTTTATTCAAGTATTTTCTATTCTTATAGTTCTTTTTTAATCTTTTTTTTATAGTAATAAGGACTATCACATCCAATCATATTAGTCATTTTTAAATCATAGCAACATAAAGAAGATTTCTTTTTTATCCCTTTACTTTTCTTAAGTAATATTGCTTCATCACACCATTCACTTAATTTATCTTTTAAGAAAGAAATTCTTTCTCCTAATGTATCTACAAGTTGTAGGTTATAAGTTGCCTATAATTTTCTTCCCCAAAGGTTAGGTATCTTTGAATAAAACATCTTTAAATGAATTTGTGTATTATCTATTTGATTATAAATATGATAATAGTAATATGGGAAAATACAAATATATCTTTTAATCTCACACATGTCACTTAGTTGAAGCCTTTGTAAGGTGATAAAATATTTTTCCTATAGTAGTTGTATCTTTTAAAATATTTTCTTCTCTTATAAACTCCAATAAAATGCTTTGGTAGCTCGAGTTATCAAATTACCTATATCGTTATCAAAATTGAATACAAAATTTTTTGAGTTTTCATATAAATGTTTCCAAAATCTAAGTGAACTATTTAGTAGCGCTTTCTCTAAAAATTGCTTTGTAGTTTCATAATCCATTTTATTAATAAAAAGAGCTCTTGAAGAGTTGTTTCCCATTTATTAATTATTTCTTCTATGTATTGAATGCAATCAATATCTACATAGATCCCAAAAGGGTTTATAGATTTAGTTCTCATTTTATCTATAGGGGTAAATCCATCTTTATCTTTTTTTACCATATAAGTTCCAACATATCTTTTATTAGGTCTACTAAAACTTTATGAGGAATATCTAGGAAGATTTCAAGAAGTACTAAGAATATCACTTATATTAGGATTTAAATAAACTTCTTATTTACAGGTATCAGGTTTAATATGAACTAAAGTTTCTAAGTTTAGTCTTTCTATCTATTTGTTTAATTCTTCAATCTCTGAATCAAATCTTGGTATAAAATTTTCCATTTACCTATGATTAGGAGGTATTTTCATTTGTAGAATTAAATCAAATATCTATTTTCCATTGGATTTCTACTAGATCCATTATTTGTTTCCTTTTGATTCATCATTTCTACTAAATTATGTAAATTAGTAATTTTCTCTTGACGATTAGTGATACTTAAATGAATAGATTTTCCATAATATTATATCTTTTTTTGTATTTCAGCCATATTAGTTTCTATTTTTTAATCCTTCAAATTTAAAATTAAAATATTTATCATCCTCCATATAAATGATCAAGTTTATAATGATTAGTTAATTTTAAATGAGTTTCTTTTTGCAAATTTTTATTTTATTAATATTTTTCAGTTTTTTCTATCTTTATTCTAGTAGATTATATTGTCCTTTTCTGGCAATTAAAAAATAATAAATAATCATATCTATTTATAAAATGTTGTAATTCAATATGAGATTCATGTACAAGAGTATGAACTTTATTTACTTCAGAAAGTAGATAATTACAATACAAATAGTTACTCGTATTAATATCCTCTTTCTAGATGTATCTTTTAATGTTTAGAAAATCAAAGATGTAATATCTTATATTCTTTAGAGAAATGCCAATTTTCATTCTCATAATTGTGATACTGTAATACCCTCTAGGGGGATATACGGATGCACCCAAAATAGAGCTAGAAATTCAACAACTTCCAGAGATAAGGCAAACATATATCACATCTCATTTTTCATTGTGGTTTACACAAATCACAAATTACACATATAACATCCATACATTAAAAAAAAATCATCATAAGTTATGGTTAGTGCAAGTCATTCATATATACTACAAAATTCCTTCTTAATATTTATGAATACAACAACTATTTAGATATAAGATCTTCCAAAAGCTTACACGTCCTTCTTCGGCCATTGCAGTTGTTCCAACCTTAACCCTATTTATTATGACTTACACGAAGGAAAAGATATCGTGCTAAGCATATATCTTAGTAGGAAATAATGATGCAAGATAGCAACTACTCACACATAGCAATATTTGAACATGATATTAAGAGATTATTTTGAATATAAGTTTGCATCAGAACAAAACAAATATCTGAATATATATACAATTGCCTACTAATTTCTTGAGACATGGATAACTGGAACAAAACAAAAGATACCTATGATTGGTATCTATAAAAGAGGCAATAGCCTTAGAAACAGAAGAAACTTAAGTCTCTAAAATAGAAGGCACTGTAATGACTCAGAATAGAAGCAACTATATACTCTTCTAGGCATGCCTATTTATCCACAACTAAAATTTGGCAGGTTAAAAATAATTATCAGAATATCATAATTACATTTCAAAATCACATTAAAGAGCAGCAATTCATAAGATAAAAATTCATTCCCTTATGCTTATAATTATAATTTGAAAATGTTTATCATGCCTATTTGTATTTAATATGCTTTATGATCATATTCCTTTTCAATAATATATCAATGAAAGCATTAAAGTATATAAACATTACATGTATGATGAGTCTCATATTGCACTTATAATGGGTTTGATAAGCTTTAGTGACATCCAAAAAGATTCAAATAAGATATGGTAACATCGAAAATGAAACTAGTTGTGACAAAAGACAAGATCATGATTGTGACACCCATGTCACCATCGTGACAGAAACTCACCATTCATACCTCTATTTATTCTGTTATATTCATATAGCAAAGTTTCAAATTAGGTTTTAAGGTCTTTTATATGTTTGTTCCTATATGTCTTAATTTTCTAATGGAATAAATCTTACACAATTTGGTTGTGTATTCTAAGAGTTATACTAAAAACACTACCAGATGTTCAAAAACAGGGACATCAGCCAAAATTTAACTTCAAGCTAGAATTCAAAACTCTTAATAGCAAAATTAGATTGTTATTCATTCATGAAAGTTTTTGAAATATGTTTTAATCTCCAATTGGAATTATCCAATTTGAAGATATATAGATCAAGATATGGCCAAATTATAGAAATATGTTTAGTGGAATCTATCCATCCAATGAGGTACCCATTCTAAATTAACTAACTTCGACCTTAAAATGTAAGAGTAACACAAAAACACATCCAATTTTAACCAACAACATCTCTTAATCAATAAGATACTTCCCTTACAAATTCCTCTCACATCACGTTTATAATCTAAGCAAACATATCAAATTTCCTGTACCTCCTGAAGAAGTTATCAAAACCCTTTTACTTCACTTTACTTGCTTTTCTTTGCCTTTGCCTTTGGTATTCTCCTCCTCTACACATAACACACCCATTCAAAACTCATCATTAACAATTAAATGTACATAAAAAAACCCTAGACGAAGAGAAAACCACTAAAATTTACCTTGGCTTCTACCAAAGATTAACTTGATTCCTTATATGAAAAATGGTGTGATGAAGAAGATGAAATGGAGAGGAAATAGGAGAGGAAAAATCTAGAATTCGCAACCCTAAAGGTTGTGCCTCTCTCTTCTTGTTATGCCCATTCATACACTTCCAAGACTCGCACACATGCTTACTTACTATTAGACACACATGCTTTATTATTATTGATCACATATGTCTTAATCCTATTGATCCATTTGTTAACTCTAGGAAAAATTACACAATGGTCCTTCTTCTTTCTTTAATTCTCACATTGGCACATAATCTTGTCAATTAGTTTCAATGCCTAATCTCATCAATTAGTTTCAATCTCATCCATATTTAACGTCTAAGTATGTATATCCATGTCAAAATGTGCAAATTACCCTTTTACCCATGCTTTTTACATTGAGTACCATTATGTCTCTTACTATACTTAAATGCACTTAATTTATTATGTTCACTTCTTATTACACCCCATACATGCTATGATATTTCTAGAGTATATGTTGGGGCCTTACATAAATTCTAATAATTTGATTAAAATCTAGAAAAATATTTAAGGTAAGACCATTAGCAAGCCTAATATGAGAATATATCTTTTTAAATTCTTACAGACGCGTATTATTCCAATCTATTTGTCTTCTCATATCTTCTATTTGATGAAGAATATCTTCACAAATAGAACACCAAACCTTTTGCCCCAAGCCAACATATATCACAGAATTTGATCCATATATCACATGATTTAATTTAGTTAGCACAACATCACAAATGAAACACATGATTTATCTAATCTCGAGATAAGGTAAAAAATGTTATAAGATCTAAACTTTTCAAGATATCAAAAATTAAAGTGATCCTAAACAAATCTTCTTTTTTTCAATTATCATTATCCATTATAATATCAATGACTTCTTCAAAAGATGCAATAATTATCTTATTAACAGAATCTATCGAATCTAGATCGAGTCCAGTTAATCTATATAAAAATTTATCTAAGAAATACAAAGTCATGACAAATATGCAGAAATGCATAACATAATTATATTTTCAACTTAAAGCAACTCTACTTTTCTTCCTATATCCTTTAGTATATGTCTTAAGTAGAAAATGAAATAAGGTTATGTTGAGCTTTGTTGAAGGAATGTCAAGGGTAGTTATCTCTTGAGGTTGGGGCTGAAGTGCCCGTTAAAAGACTCAACAAATACCCAGTGAACTTTCGGTTCAAAATGCTAAGGAAGTGGGTGTTCTTGTTCAGTCTTATAAATTAGTCAAGATACCTACATTAACAATTACTTATGTTTACTTTTTTTAGAAAACGACAATACCTAAATTATTTATAATTCGAAAGAGTTCCGTTCAATTTTATACTGTATTTGCATGAGCATATTCTAAAATTTTCATGACTTACTAATTTATGATTTATTATAAAATATATTATTTCCAAATTTACTGTTATACGTCTATTAAAATATGTGTACAGTGTATTACTTAAGAGTATTCATATACTTCCCTTGCAGATGCAGTATAGAATATTTATTTATTTATCTTAATTATTCTCATCCCGTGAAAGCACGGGCTCTGACGTAGTTTTTACCTTTTATAGTAATTTGAAAGCTTTTGACTTTAGGTATTAGACCATCAGTAACCACAGCTGTGAAAACTCGGAACTGTGCTGTTGCTGTACTTAATTTTGCAGCAAAGGGATGAACAAATAAGGAATTATGAACTCTACAGTACAGTACGGGCAAGCCCAAAACAATGATACTATAACGAAATTAATTAGACACCTACTTCAAGACTGTAATTTTATTGAGAAAAAATGATTGAGAAAAAATTATCTGTCTAATATTACTCTGTCTTAGTCTGTTTTATAGAATCTCAATTATTTATTTTACGGGATCTATGCGGGACCTATACTAGACCTACATAAATGAACGACTGAGATTTGTTGAACACAATAAAATACTATAATATTAAACAAAAGATCGGGACTCAATTTTATTCGCTTTATTTATCTAACCAGAAAGCATAACATAACACCGTATCATAACGAGGGATTTTAATTTTGTTGCTCAACTCGTCGAAACTGTTCTGATGAAACAATGAATTATACTCTAACACGTACTTCCATATTACTAAGCATTTGCACTCCGACGACACAAATCTCGAACATTACATTCAATTAATCCTAATAATAAAATCAGTGAAAGAGCGTCAGAAATAACATGAAACAATAATCCACATCAAATAGAAACACCATCCATAAAAAAAGTAATTATTACTTATATTAGGGTTGGTCAGGTCTTAATGAAAAATTACAATTACTCCATTCTACTTGGGGAATCGGCCAGAAAATTTGTTAGACTAATATCCGCATTTGCCGACTCCATAACTATTGTCGTCTGAACATTTGCGAGAGTGACTCCTCTCCAACCCCAACAGAGACGACAACTATTTTAATGGCTGAACCTGACATCTTCCCCATGTTAATTACTACTATTCCACTTGTTTATTGACTTACCTTAACCGCCTGCCACGGTCATCGGGCGAACGAGGTGATGAAACATCATTCATAGTGCTTGTGTACCCACACCACATGGTAGACCCCTTGTAGCTTGGGCTCCTCAGACTGTAATCAACGATACTACTGTTGTCGCTGCTGCCGCTCTTAATTATGGTTTCCGTATCAGGCACTGCAAAATATAATCGTTTTTTAACTGTACTCGTCTTCTCTCTTTCTGGGGTTGATTGTCTTTGCCTTGGTGCACTGTGTGCCCGCAGTCGAGCCTTGGCTGATACAGTTGCGGTCATGTAGTTAGGCATTGAAGTAGCACCACGACCAAGTGGGATTTCTCCTTTTTCAGGGTTTCTGTCCTGTCTTAGGCAGCGGGGGCTAGCTGAATGGACTTGAAGTAGTGTTCTTGCTTTTGATGGGGATGGAGTGAGTGGTTCCTTCAGAGACCTAATGTTGTTGTGAGTTCTGTGAAGAGGAGAGGCTAAAGAGAAGGAACTAGGTCTGTGCTGTTGGTAGGTTGCGTAATGGTGCGGTACGTCATGGATGCTTGGGGTTGAGTACGAGTAAGGTCGAGATGTGTCCATTTCAACGGTTTTGACACACTCTCTGTTGTCGAGTAAAGCTGTACTTGCTCTGTTTTCCAATGACCTCCTCCTCGTACACCAGTCAAGTCGTCTGGGTTTCCCTTCTAACTCTCCTTCACTTGCATATGTAATTTCCTTATGATCACTTACCCACATTTGCTTGTGTAACTGTAACAAACGAGGATGTTACAGATATAAAAACAGGTTGAAAAAGAAAGGACCAGTGTGATCTTCCAAACCTGATGAGAGAAGGCATAAGAAAGAGCCTTTTCACGTTTCATGGCAATTTCGCTCTTTTCCTGTTGTATTGTTTTGATTTCTTCCAATGCTTGCGGGTTGTTATTCCAATGGAGATACTCATCACAGTCACTGATCTCATCCATGGACTGCATTTTCAAATGTCAGAAATCCCAATTAAAACACCAAGATGGCATCAAGATTGAAGAAACTGAAGCAAACGTAGAATTCATTACAGTGGACTTCCTGTCTGTTGGGTGTATGCTCCATAAGTTATTGTGATTTGAGTTTCCTTCATAAGAAAGCCTCTTGCGCTGATCACAGACTCGAGCTTGCACTCTGATTAATGCCTGCATGCACTCGAGAGCCATCTTTGCTCTCTGTCTTACATTATGTCCTCTCACTAAAGCTTGCAGCTTTACCAGACCCCTGAGTGCTCTAAGTGCTCTTCTTGCCTTTAGAAACACAAATTTTTGTTTAGGAAGTTGAGCAAATGAGCTTGACATACAACCATCAAGTGATTAACCTTTAAGGTTTAAGAAGGCCTCACCAGATACCCTCTAAAAGCTGTCTGTATAGCAATGGCAGCAAAATGTTGCTTGACCAAAAGGGAAGGTCTCGTAAGCCTAGCCACTTCAACTGCTGCTTGGGCAGATGCAACTGCTGCCTGAGCAGCGGCTGTAGTGGCCATGGCCACTGCTAGTGCCTGTCTTTGCTTAACATCAGCAGCTTCAGCCATAGAATTAACAGTATTGGCGGTGGAGGTAATCTTAGCAGCCGATGTGGTCTTCGCCTTGCCCTCAGAATGATGTATCACTGTTTCCTGATATGAGCACTTCCTAAAAATCCATCTCCTTTTGCCTCTCTTCTGCCCACATAGGCAAAGAAGTGTAAGAATTAAATTACAGATTACATGAACACAGAAACTAATGGAGATAGAGAAAGGGGGGTGCGTTAGTCAAACCTTTTCTTCGTCATCTTGTTCATGATCTTCTCTCCTTCTAATGCTTTTCTCATGATGATCCTTGTTAGGAGACCTGAAAGCCCTTTTAACAGCAGTCAACCAAGAGCTTCCTCCAACCTTCCCCATGAAAACATGCACAATCGAGAGCTTAGCTATGGGTATGCAAAAGTAAGTGCACAAGTCTTTAAAAACAAAATGCCATCTCAATAAGTTGTTGGTATCTTTAAATGCACAAGTCAGAGAAACATTAATGAAAGGGCATGCAAAAGAAAAACAAAAAATTTTTGCAGGCCTGCAAGCGGGGTAGAGCTAGTCCATGCATTCGGGAACAAGGTCTGTTTTCATAATGAATCTAAATGTTAACAGGTCAGGTATATAATGCTAAAAGAGTTGGTGTTTTCTTGTGGCATATATCTAAATGAAGGACATCAATGAAACTTTGTGTCAGTCGACAGTCGGAGACAACATGAAAAGAGTGAGTAACCTCGAGAATGCTGAAAGCCGGAGATGCAAAGAGAAGTGAAGGAGAGAGAATAGAGAAGAATAAGGGTTGGTGCTTTTGCTTTTCATTTTTGTTCTGTAAAAAACAACTGAGAAATTCTCCTGGTTTCTACTTTGCTTTCACGTGTTGGCACTTGTGAGACTCCATAACAAGCAACAGCTATGGCATTTTACGGGGATTTGGGAAATTAAGAGGAACGGGGGAGAAGAATTTGAGGACTCTAAGAATGAGTTACCCCATAGCACTTTTGTTGATTGCCTATGGCTATGCTAATAGAGGAGTCTGGAATCTGAAGAGTATTTGCGGTTTGGGATTCCTGGACCAGTCAAAGTGCATGTTTTTTTTATTTTTATTCTTGGCTTTAACTGTTCTTTTGTCTTTCTTCTTTGGTTTTGTCAGTAATGTGTGTATGTGCGAAGGTAATTGGAATGTGCAGTTGCCTTGGATTCTTTTTGGCTTGCTTTGGTAGGACGTCCTCAGTATCATTATTAAAACGACAGCTGAAACTACAAGCCATTTCTTAGTTGCGATTCTGAAACAATTTGGTGTTGATAACGATGTAAAGAAAATGAATGGTAGTTTATCCGGTTGGTTCTTTCTAGCAACTCGTTTTTTACTATTGCAGATAAGCTGTGGATGTAATGTATGTAGTATAACATATCTTTAGGTCTTGAGGGAAGGGGAAGGATTTTTGAAACAAGTGATTCCCACAGCTCAGGTGCTCTGAGTGGGACAAAATGCAGCAGCCTCATCCGCACCAGACCACCAGCTTCTTAGTTATTCCATAAGTTGATCCAACATCGCACATGTATAGTATGTGAATTCGGGGGTGTTTGGAAAAGGGTAAATTGAATTTAATACTGCAATTGAATTCAATTTAGGTGTTTGGAAACATAAAAAATAAATAGATTCAATTCATGCATGTAATTGAAACCCATCTTTTTTATAAATTGAATTCACTCCTCCAAATATAAGAATTCAATTGCATTGAAGTTTAAGGAAGACATCTTTGAATAAAAAACTGTTTTATTCATCAAAGTTTATATATTTATTGTGAGTTTTTATTAAGTATAATTCTTTGCTCTGTATTTTTTTAATCAAGAATCACTCTGTGCCATTCAAAGGTAGCATTTTGCTATTTTATTCTTTCATTCTTTAGACTACTTCATTTCTCACTCTCTTGTGCTTCACTTGATTGGATTCCAAAAAATACTAATTAAAATATTATTAATAATTAATTAACTACAATATAATTAATTAAAATATAATGTATTCATTTAATTAAAATATTATCATATTTTAATTACTTATATTATAATTAATCAATTACAAATATTGTAATTGATTAATTATATTTTAATTAATTTATGTAATAAAATTCATCTTATCTCTCTTATTCCTAATTATCAAGAATTTGAACAAAAAATGGATAAATCTAATATCCAATTTTTTTAACCCGACAGGAGGCTTTTATTAAGTTTTAATTTTACCTGATTTTCTTTATTTACAAATCAAAAAGTATTTCTCAATATTTTTTGCAAATCAACTACTGTTAGTAGTAATGGTAATAATTTCTTCCTCTTAATCAACCAGCATAATTATAATAATAATATTTATTCTCATTACTCACTATATTCATTCTCAGTCCAAACAATGTAATTGAATTTATTTCTAATAGTACTGAGTTTATTCCAAACAGTGTAAATTGAATTCAATTCAATCTCATTAATATAATTGAATCCAATTCGTTAATGAATTCAATTCAAAAGTTTTCAAACAGCCTTAATTTTGAGCAAACATCTTGAAACTCCACTTGAATAATTTTCTTAAAAAGCCAGATCAAATGAAAAAGAGTTTTGTTTTGTCACAAAATATAGAAATGTGCCTTCTGTTCCTAATCACTTAATTCTAATATCCCGTTTAAAAAGATGAAGAATAAATGAATTAAATACATTATATCCTCTTTGTTCCTAATCACTTAATTCTAATATGTCGTTTAATTAAATACATTATAATTCCCTTCCGCTTCTCACTTCTCCTGTTCTATTCTCATTCACTTCTCTTCTCCCCGTTCTATTTATTCTCTTTATTTCATTAAAAATCTAGTCAAAACTCCTCAAAAAATATATTTTTTAGAAGTTTCTATCATTTAAGGTAAGATTAACAGGTATAGATGCTAAACTTATTAGCTTGTCGCTCGTAAAGAGAGAAGGGCATGAGAGAGGGGGGAAAAATAATTCGCTACTTTATGACCTTCGTTTCCAAATAGTCTTTCTTTTATTTCGATTTCAAGTTAGTAAAAATACTTGAATGGGTTATTGAGTTACCCATTGGAATAAAATTATCAAGTACGGGAAACTAAATAAAGTTATGAATTTTGGGGATTTTGGTATATCGAGTAAAATTAATACTTGAATAAGAATAGAAAAGTGAAATATACTAATTTGAATTTAAGTTGAAGGACTAAAACTTTTAATATATAAAAAATGACTAAGGTCAATAAGGTTAAATACAAAGTTTTAACTGTTTATTTTACTATATCTATTCTTTTAAATATTTATAATATCTTTAATTCATATTTTGTGCCTTGAAATTTATCTCGTTTACTATAAATTCGAGGCTTAGGTGTGACACCAAAAAGATTATAAGAATATCACTATGATAAGCCCTCAAGGGGTATGGCTCGATGGCTGAGAACGAGGCTTAACTTTGGTTAGGTCTCAGGTTCGATTCTATGCTAGCCCCTCTTGTAAGAGCCTGGGGCAACCGAAGTTTTACTTGTAGATGGAGAACTAGTTGGGCCCTCAATGATGAGGTACGCCCGCTTGGTCCGCTTATGGAGTGGTGTGCCAGTTGAGCCCTCAGAGAGGTGTGCCCGCTTGACCCACCTACGGGGTTTCCTCGAATAAAAAAAATCACTATGATAAAATATATATATATATATATATAATCATTATCATATCCTTTTGAACTCATGGTGGTAAAAAAACAAAAACTTGAGTTTGTATACAAGATCACAAAATCGTAATTTAGTCTTAAGAGGAGGCATAAACAAGATCAACTATATCATAATGAACAAGTTGATGCATAAAGAGACAATCAATCTCAATATGTTTTGTACCTTCATAAAAAGTATCATTATGGCAATTTGCATAGCACTTTGATTATCTAAATGAAAAGAATTAGAGATGAAGGCAAAATTCCTATACTCTAAAGTAACTATCAAAGCTATAGAAATTTAAAAGTAGTATCAATAAGAGCTTGATATTCCTGTTTGATACTAGATCGAGGGACAATGATTTGTTTCTTGCTATGCCAATAGATAAGTGAATCACCAAGTAAGAAACAATAATAAGTAGTAGACAGACACTATGTAGGATCACTAGTCAATCATCATCTAAGTAATAGCAATTGAATAGAGTATGGTTTAAAGGAAATAGAGTGGCTTTGATTTAATGAAAAATATGAAGAACAGCCGTATGATGAGTGACATGACGAACTATCATGACTTGACTAATAATGTGGATAATTTAAATAATATCAAGATGAGTGACAGTAAGATACATAAGAGGTTACATATATATCTCTTTAGTGGGATATCCATTTAAGAAGGCATTATTGACATCCATCTAAAATAAAATCCAATGCTTAATAGTAGCATTAGTAATGAGAATATGAATAGAAGTTATACAAGCTATATGAGCAAAACTTTCTTTATAATTAATCCCATATTACTGAATGAAACCTTTAGTTAAGTCAAGCCTTGTAACATTCTATTGAACCATCAACCTTGATCTTGAATTTATAAACTCATTTATAACCAACCACATATTTGTCCATAGGAAAATCACATAAATCCTATATTTACGAGTAGAAATAAGTTTATTAAGTTTTTCTTCCATTACTTTCTGCCATAATTAATTAGTGTTAGCATCACAATAAATGCAAGGCTCATAAAGAGAAAAAAGAGTAAAATAATAATGATAATCAGGAAGAGTGATATTAGGTTGACTTAATTGAGAATAACGAATAAGTAAAGGATCAAAAAAGGAATGAATAATAAAAGAGAAGGTTGAGGATCTATAAGAGGAAGATCAACAGGTGTAGGTAAAAGTAGATTAGAACTGGTTAAGCAATCTGGACTTGCAGAATAGTTATCAAGATATAAAAGATAGTCAGATCATTAAGGAAGGAAGGATATGAAGTGATTATAAAGGTAGATAAGGAAGCAAACATCATATGTTCCTAAAAATTAACATATTGAGAAATACTAAGATGTTGAAAAAGAGGATCCCAAAATTGATAATCCTTATGTTCAATGCCACATCCTAATAAACAACATAGTCGGGCTCCAAGTTATAATTTAGTGCTCCATATGAATCAAGATAGACAAAACAAGTAGAACAAAAAAAATTTAGATTGTAATAATCACCATAATAAACATAAAGATTTTGTAGGGGAAATATTATTGATGATAGGAGAAGGGATATGATTAGTTGTAGGAACTACTGTAAGAGTTACTTCACCTTAGAAAGAGTTAGGACAAGAAGATGACATAAGAAGAAATTGAATATTTTTCAAAATGTGTAGTGCTTATATTCTACAAAACCATTTCATTGAGAGGTACTAAGACGTGAACATTGAACAATCATTCCATGAGCTATGAGTAGTAAAAAATGATAAAAGGGTAATGTCTTGGTATTCTATTGCATTATTTATGCGAAAATTTTAATTGTAAGAAAATCCGTTTTAACCAAATTAAATTAAATAGAAATTGAAGCCAAATTAGAATGATTTTCATAAGATAAATCCATGTATACAGAGAGTAATTGTTGGGTCCGTGTTTTGCGTAACTGGGCCCCGCATGCCCCAAGTTTGCACGCTACCACAACCTTCAAAGGTATTGTCCTCTTTGGTACTCGAACTCGAGACCTCAAGGTTTTGTTGCATTTAAATGCACGC
>JANITW010000234.1:21781801-21793305 GCA_027564335.1 Erythroxylum williamsii | reverse complement strand
TTAGAAGATCGTTGCTCCCTGCAGCTAGTCAAACAAATCATCTATCCAGGACACGGGATACTTGTTCTTAACGGTCATCTTATCGAGTCTCCAGTAATCGATGCACATGTGCTATGTTCCATCCTTCTTCTTAACAAACAGAACAAGCACTCTTCATGGTAACGAACTCGGCCTTATGAACCCCTTCTCTAGTAGTTATTCAAATTGTTCCTTAAGCTCTTTCAGCTCAGCTGGAGCCATTCTATATGGTGGTATAGAAATGAGTGTAGTTCTTGGAATCAAGTTAATGACAAACTCGATTTTCTTCATCGGTGGAAAACTAGGTAAATCCTCTAGAAATACATCTGCAAACTCCCTCACAACTAGATAATCTTCCAACTTTCCTTCATTCCCATCAGTGTCCATAACATGCGCTAAGAAGGCTTCACACCCCTTTCGTGATGATGTTTTCCTGACCCCTTTGAAAATCACCTTCTCACCATTGTCCAAGCCAAATTCCACCTCCCTAAGGCTACAATCTAACTTTGCATGATACTTCTCCATAACATCCGTCCCCAATATGACATCTAACCCCTTTAGCTATAGAGGTAGCAAGTCCATTACAAGTCTAGATCCATCAATGAAGAGCTCACAACCTTTATATACTCGACTTATTATCACATTCCTCCCTAAAGGAGTGCTAACAATCAAGAAATTTTCCAAAGGCACTGATTTCACACCATGTAATTCCATACTTTTAGAAACAAAACAATGCGTGGAACCAGAATCAATTAAAACATAAGCTTCATAATTAAATAGCTGAGCCATACCCATGACAACTTCAGGTGCGGCTATAGCTTCCTCCCTTGTTATGGCAAATACCTTTGCTTGTGCCTGACCTCTCGACCTTCCTAGAGTAATAGCCTTCTTTGCAGTTCTAGAGCTGCCCAACTCAGTAACTAGTCTGGTTCCCACTATTTCTGCTCTCCTTGGGGCTTGTGGCTACGACTCTTCCTGTCTAGACATTTGAGGACAATCCCTGATCATATGCCCCTTTTCTCCATATCGAAAGCATGCCCCCAGTAACTTGTAGCACTCTCCCCTATGCATCTTCCCACAATGCTCACAATGGGGATTCATGTTCCTGCTCCTCTCTGCCTTGCTATTGCTTCCTGCTGATGAGGCCTGCACTGACACTGCCCTTGATTGTTTGCTCTTATTGGTGGCGCTACTCCCTGCCTGAACCTGAAGGCGGGATCTCTTCTCACCTTTTCCAACTATCAGAGCACTCACCCCTTTTCTGGAAGACTGCTCTCTATTCTTCCTCTTCCTACTCACCTCTTGCTTGATATTCTCTAGCTTTTTAGCCTAGAGTGCAGCATCTACCAACTGCAGGTAGTCACAGAAGTTATGAATCAGCATCTTCTCTTTAATCCCCTGGAGACCTCCCTCAAACTTACGAAAGTTGTCCTTTTCACTTGCCACAATGTTAGCTGCATACCTGGAAAGCTGGGTAAACTTCAGCTCATACTCACTCACACTTACATCCCTCTATGTGAGATTCAGAAACTCCCTAGCCTTCATCGAGGAGAGATATTTCTTCCTGAATACTTCCCCAAAATCTCTCCATGTTAGCACTGGAGGCATAACCTAACTATGGGGCACTGATTCCCACTAGCGGAGTGCATCCCACTGTAGCAAGCTGACTGCATAATCTGGCTTCTCTTCATCATCACATTTCATCTACACTAGGAACCTCTCTGTCTTGTTTAGTTATGCTTCAGCCTCTTCAGGATTGGTGGTTCCATTAAAATCTACCGCTCCGTACTTGCGGAGCTTATCATACTGTCCACTCCTATCCATTGGAGCTGGTATCGGAGCTTGTGACCCTTGGCCCATGGCATAAGTGAAAGCCTAGGCAAAGGCCTGAAAGAACTGTGGGTCCATAGATGGCATAGGAGGAGGAGGCGTAGCACTTCATACTGCACACTAGGTGCCTCAAGATCAGGAGCAGGGTGCGTCCCAACATCTTGCGGGACATAGGATTCATCCGTTCTCCCTTGGCGAGAGCCAGATCAAGTCAGAGCTCCTCGAGTTCTTCTTCGAGGCGACATTTTCCACTCCTTGAATACAAACCATTTAAAAATCTTTAATTCATACAAAACAAATTTCAAAGCATGTAAAACGGTTTAAATCATATAAAACAATTTCAAATCATGAGAAACAAATTAAAACTTCATGCCTTTAGCTGCCCAATTCATACTTAGGATACCCTAAAACACCTAATCCCAAACTTGGACCTAAACCTGGTCACTCTGATACCATAATATGTTAGACCCCGTTTTCGAAGCCCAACATCCGGAATCATAAACTTAGGGCTTATGCAGTACCTTTTAAAGTGATTTCCAATAACCATAAATAATCATCATCCTATAAGAGTAAAGGCCCACACTTGTCAAACACCAAAATCACAATTTGACTTCATTAAAGAAATTTGTAGCTATGAATCTCTAGTTCGTTTTGAAGCAAGAAATCATCTCAATCAGAGCTCTACAACTCGAGATATACTTGGAAAAGTAAAGCATGCACATACCCCAATTATGCTCTCCCAATTGACCCCTCACTTTCTCTCTAACAAAATTATTCATGTCAACTCCAAAAGATACAAATTTTCGTGGAGAGATAGGCAAAGATGTTGGAAATCCATTGCTTCAAGAATCACTTCATTTGAAGGTCGGATGAGGAAGTTATGGCCAAAAGAATCCAACACGTTTATGCCCTTAATCATATTCTACATATCTTGGTGCAAATACCATAACTTTTGCTATAGATGTTGGATTGATTTCGTTTTAAAACCATCTGAAAGAGGGCCTCGAAGACTACAATTTAATGAAGAACTTGAAGTGAGTTTTGACCTCTAAAAGGGTCAAAAATAGAACAGAAGAAGGAAGAAAAAGTCAAACTAAGACAATGCTGACGTCATACTGAGATAAATTTGGAAAAAATGGGTATAACTTTCTGTACAGAACTTGGATTCAAGTGTTCTTTAGATGAATAGAAAGAGAACTTCAACTCTCATGAAGACCTTAAAGACCAATTATATTATATAGAGGACCAAATTTGGACCAAAAGATGTTCTGGCCAAACTAAGACGATGCTGACGTCATGAGACGATTGCTGACGTCATACTGAGATGAATCGGAAAAATAGGTATAAAGTTTTTTACAAGACTCAGATTTAAGTATTCTTTAGATGAATAGAAATAGGGCTTCAAGATCTAAAACTCTCACGAAGACCTTAAATACCAATTCTATTATCTAGAGGATCAAATTTGGACTAGAAAATGTTCTGGCCAAACTAAGACGATGCTGATGTCATACTGAGACGAATAGGAAAAATAAGTATAACTTTCTATACAGTTCTTAGATTCAGGTTTTCTTTAAATGAATAGAAAGAGGACTTCAAGATATACAACTATCATGAAGACCTTAAAGACCAATTCTATTATCTAGAGAATCAAATTTGAACCAGAACATGTTTTGGTCAAACTAAGACGATGCTGACGTCATGAGACGATTGTTGACGTCATACTGAGATAAATCGGGAAAATGGGTATAACTTTCTATAAATAACATGGATTTAGGTTCTATTTAGATTAATAGAAAGATGATTTCAAGATCTACAACTCTCATGAAGACCTTAAAGACCAATTCTATCATCTAGAGGATCAAATTTGGACCAGAAGATGCTCTGGCCAAATTAAGACGATGCTGACGTCATGAGACGATTGCTAACGTCATACTAAGATGATTTGGAAAACTAGATATAACATTTTGTATAGAACGCGGATTCAAGTTTTCTTTAGATGAATAGATTGAGGACTTCACTATCTATAACTCTTATGAAGACCTCAAAAACCAATTCTATCATCTAGAGGATCAAATTTGGGTAAGAAAATGTTCTGGCCAAACTAAGACAATGCTGACATCATGAGATGATTGCTGACGTCATACTAAAACAATTCGAAAAAATGGGTATAACTTTCTGTATAGAACTCGGATTCAGGTGATCATTAGATGAATAGAAAGAGAACTTTAAGATCTACAACTATCATGAAGACTCTAAAGACCAAAGACCAATTTTATCATCTAGAGGATCAAATTTGGACAAGAAGATGTTTTGGCCAAACTTAGACGATGCTGATGTCATAAGACGATTGCTGACATCATACTGAGATGATTTGAAAAATAGGTATAACTTTTTGTACAGAACTCAAATTCAGGTTTTCGTTAAATGAATATAAAGAGAACTTCAAGATCGACAACTCTCATAAAGACCTCAAAAAGCAATTCTATCATCTAGAGGATCAAATTTGGACAAGAAGATGTTCTGGCCAAACTAAGACGATGCTACGTCATGAGATGATTGCTAATGTCATACTAAGATGATTAAAAAAATGGGTATAACTTTCTATACAGAACTTGGATTCAAGTGTTCTTTAGATGAATAGAAAGAGGACTTCAAGATATACAACTCTTATGAAGACCTTAAAGACCAATTCTATCATCTAAAGGATCAAATTTGGACAAGAAGATGTTCTAGTCAAACTAAGACTTTGCTGACGTCATCAGATGATTGCTGACATCATACTGAGAGGATTCGGAGAGGATTCGAAAAAATGGGTATAACTTTCTATACAGAATCAAATTCTAGTTTTCTTTGGATGAATAGAAAGATGACTTCAAGATCTACAACTCTTATGAAGACCTCAAAGACCAATTCTATCATATAGAGGATCAAATTGGGACCAGAAAATATTCTGGCCAAACTAAGACGATGTTGACATCATGAGACGATTGCTGACACCATACTAAGAGGATTTGGAAAAATGAGTATAACATTTTGTACATAACTCAGATTCAAGTTTTCTTTAGTTGAATATAAAGAGGACTTCAATATCTATAACTCTTATGAAGACCTCAAAAACTAATTCTATCATCTATAGGATCAAATTTGGACAAGAAAATGTTCTGGTCAAACTAAGACGATGCTAACATCATGAGATGATTGTTGATGTCATACTAAGACAATTCGGAAAAATGGGTATAACTTTTCATATAGAACTCAGAATCAGGTTTTCCTTAGATGAATAGAAAGAGGACTTCAAGATCTACAACTATCATGAAGATCTTAAAAACCAATTCTATCATCTAAAGGATCAAATTTTGACAAGAATATGTTCTAGCCAAACTAAGTCGATGCTAACGTCATGAGACGATTGCTGACATCATACTGAGACGATTCAAAAAAATTGGTATAACTTTCTGTACAGAACTCAGATTCAGGTGTTCTTTAGATGAATAGAAAGAGGACTTCTACAACTCTTGTGAAGACTCAAAGACTAATTCTATCATCTATAGGACCAAATTTGAATCAGAAGATGTTCTAGCCAAACTAAGACGATGCTGACATCATGAGACGATTGTTGATGTCATACTGAGACAATTCGGAAAAATGGGTATAACTTTCTGTATAGCACTTCGATTTAGGTTTTCTTTAGATGAATAGAAAGAGGAATTCAAAATCTACAACTCTCATGAAGACCTCAAAAACTATTTTTGCCTCTAAAAGGGCTAAAGTTTCAGATCAATGCAGCTGTCCCGAAAGTTCACCCTATGCAGTAACACAGAATTCAAATGATCATAACTTTCTACTACGATATCCAAAATTTACAAACTTTATATCGTTGGAAAGCTAGAAAAATCATCTACAACTTCAAGAAGACAATTTCACTTAAATCAGCTCACAACAACCCAGAAATATCCCTAAAGTCAGTACACAAATTTTTCCCTTACATAACCTTGAGTATCATGGGCGAAAACAAAACCATAAACCATTTATATCAAAAGATTGTAGTTTTACAGAGCTTTAGTGGGCATTTCAAGCCCCCATTACGCGAATGTTTCAAGAATATTCCAAAATACAAAAGACATATGAACAATAAATTGCTCAAAATGCAACTAAAGACTTGGTTTACTAAATTTGTTTAAATTATAACAACATTTCAAAAATGGAGTGATGCCTTGGTCCTCGACTACTCAATCTCTTGCTCATCACCTGCTTATGGGGAGAAAAGTGGGGGTGAGCTTAAAGCCCGTGGGTAACAATTTTATAGTTTGCAACAAGCAAAGACATTTTTAATACGTCTTCAATGCAGAAAATTTTTGTGTATGCAAAATCATGGATGCATTACTCCTATCAACTTATCATGAACACCTAAACACATCAAATGGTTTGGGTAAGTCCAAAATATGACGCACTAGACATTTCCAATGAAATGGTTCTGTGTAGTCGTGAATTCTTGAGGGAGTCCTTGAGGGAGCTCCATACCACTAGCGGGCAGGCGGGAGAAGCCTATACTTGGGTCAACGTGTACGTGACAATTCTTGAGGGACTACCAAAAACTCATATAACACATAGAATTTCAAAATCTTGTAAGGTTGATGCCCACAAAAGCACATTTTCTTGAAAACTTGCTTTTCATAAGCTTGTTATATCCTAAAAACTATTTCCAAAAGTATGGTTTCAAAATCATGCATCATTTTAAATAATCATTTTAATAAAGTAAACTTTTTATGTATCATCCCACAAATCATGTATAAGCATGTAGATAAATCTTGCAGCACTAAACAACCTTAAATGCACATGAATGAGGTGGTTGCAAAATTAATACTGTCAATTATTGACAGAAACCTTTTTGTTAGCTTATCGCCTAGCTATAAAAGTGAAACCCACCTTGAAGTCCTTGACTATGGCTTGCTCAAATGTGCATCTCCTCTTGCTCCTCTTGTCTTTCTTGATTCCTTTTTCATAGACAAAAATTTCCAACTTCAATAGAGTTGCTAAAATGGAAACCCACAAAGTATGTTCCATATGATGGCTCTAAAAAACTTAAACCCATGATTTTTCTAAGCTTTATGAACCAAAACCCTTCCCATATCTAAAGTATTAAAATGCTCTTACCTAAGATCTTCACTAAAAGAAGAGATGTTTGGTTCAAAAGAAGGCTCTTGATTTTCTCTACCTTTTTCCCTTCTTGCAAACCTCTAAATCTCTTTAAAAAGCTTAGAAAAGATAAAACCCTAGCTCAACCCTCTTCCTTCCTCTCAACCACCCAAAATCTCTCTCTCTCTCTCTCTCTCTCTCTTATTTGTTATTTGACTTCCCTCTTTTCCATTTTCGTTTTTCCCTCTCTTTGGGAAGAAAACGACACTTCTTTCTTCCCATCTTATCCTTAATGACTTATAAAAGTCCACCTTGCCCTTCCTTTAATGCCTTAAGGTTTCTAGATTTATGTAGCTTGTCAAAGTTACCCTCACACTCTCTTACTACTTCAATACTCCCACTGACCCCTGTCATATTTTCTTCCACACTTTAACAAAATTAATCACTCTTGATAAATAACTTATGTATCAAAACCTTGAGAGCAAAATAAATCACGCTTATTCACAAAATAAAAAATAAAAAAATTCAGGGCCAACATTGATCATAAACAAAAAAATAGAACATCAACATATATATACATTCATCAAATTTTTGCACACATTCTACTCTACTATTATTATTATGCCACCTTCAAACTATCATCATATATGTTTATATTTACACAACCCATGAAGATCAAAGTGAACTTACTTGATCAAATTCCAAACTCTTCAAAATTACTATTAAACCCTAGCCTCCAAGCTTATACGATCATCAACTCTTCAAGGAGGAATATGTTAGGTTTTTAGTTGCAAATAGAAAGAGATAGCAAAGACCTTGAAGAAACAAAGTGAAGGAAAGCAAGATCTCAATGTAATAAGGGTAAGGTTGAGAAGATCGTGAGTAGAGAAGAAGAAAATGAAAAAGAGAGCATATAGTGAAAATGAAAGACAATTAAAAGATGGTCTTTCAATGTATATATCGTGGGTGGGTTAAAAGCAAGGTAAAAACTTGCTTGGTAGGTGTCATGACACTTACCACTTAAAAATCAAAATAACATCTTTTACTAATGGTACTCAAAGCCATTAATCTCTAGTCCATTTGTCACCCAACTTCTAATCCAGTTGTAACCTAATTTTCAATGACACTTGTCATTAAATTTTAATGTTAATTATCAATATTTTGTACTGCCATTTGACATTTAATTATATTATTATTTATTAATTGTTCTGTCACTTAGTATTTTTCTACTCCAAAAATACCTTTAATTTTAGAAAATTCTCAAATTTCACTAAAAATTCTAAATTACTACTTATACACACCAACTCAATTTTTAAGACACATAATCCATAATTCACATTATAATCACACTAAAACAATTATTTATACCCGAAGAATGTCAAATGAGTGCATGTACAATAATTGAAATGTGTACAAAACAATCAAATTCATGCCTATGAATGCTATATTATGCATGAATATGAAACATATTTTTCTAATCTCTTATTGTTATTTCTCACTTACAGAAATCTAGGGTTCTAACCCTTAATATGGAAAGTGGATGTTACAGGCAAGAAAAGGAAAAATGTGGAAAATACTTGATTTCGATCTCCATAACTTCAAGCAAGTTTTTTGAAGCCGAAACGAGTGTAAATCCACCACCGTCTTTCCGTGAACTACTCTTTAGGACGTGAGAAAGGTCTTTCTACAGTTTTTTTAAAACGTAAGTTCTCTTAACGGGTCAGAAAATTTTTATGTTTACGATTGATATATGAGCAACTATAGGAAACCTTAATTTTTATATATAACATCTATATCAGACTTTCTCATCACAAGACCGATATATGTCTAGTCCATATTGATTGAGATGCATTTTTTACCCGAACTTTGACCCATTAATTTAAATCATTAATTGAGCCATTTTATTATCTTTATCTGGATCAAATTACATAACTTAATTTATAAATTATTGAAAAATCGAAGGATGCAATTAATAATTATCTAACTTTATGAAAAATGACAAAATTATCCAGCAGTCTAACTTGGCATAATCTACCTAAATAAGGTGTCTCCGTCCACGTGAATCATTCCACGGTGCCCTTAGTCAAGTTGAATTCTCACGTAATTGTAGCATGCAAATAGGCAGGCATTGAGCAACATTGACATTCCAGGTGAGAACCAAACTTCAGAATCCTAATAACTTCGCTGGTATGATCGCTCTCTCAGCTTGCAATGGGCTTTTGTTTCGACTTGGATAAGATTCAACTTCTGGTCAAATTAAGAAGAACCCAATGGGCCTGGCCTCTTACGTTTAATACTTTGTCTAGTTTTTCTTAGCTCCTGCTCTATTGGGCCTTTACTAATTTACGACATAAGAGGGAAAAAAAAAGAAGAAAGGGTTGGATACGGATGATAACGTAAAAATCAAGGATGCTTCAAGAAACAATGAGAAGATACTCAAATTTAGTAAAGCATGCAGAAGCAACCAAAAGTATTGTCCAGAAGTTTCAAAACTTATCTCCAACTTTCCCCGTTCATCTCATACCTTTGTCCAGAAGCTTCAAAACTTATCTCCGACTTTCGCCACTCATCTCCTACCTTTTTTCTTTTGCCCCTCATTTCCTCTATCTGTATATATATTATTCACCATTCCATTGCCATGTCAATTAATTGTGTGCAAGGCATAATAATTAAGAGCTCTACACTTTCTACTCTTTGTGATCAAATAAGTGTGTGTTAATAAGTCGAGCTTTGTTGTTCTCTAATTAAGTTAAACAGATATGGCTTCGTCAACATTATCGTCATGGTCACCATGTACAACCTTGCTCCCCAACAAAGGCGTAGCCCCTAAGTTATCTCCACGTTCAGTCTTCTTCCCGTCACGTAATTTCTCTAGTGCTACAAAGCACTCATTTGTAAGAGCTGAACAAGGTGGTGATACCAAGGAGACGTCGACCGTGGATGTTCAAGTCAACACTAATAAACAAGGCACTGCAGTAGAGAAGCGACCTCGAAGAATGACTCTTGATCATGTCTCACCCTTTGGTAAGTCCATCTTCCCTGTAAAATCCCAATTCATTTTTTTCTTTTGTTGGTTGCATTTTTTTGTTTTATGCAGTCCAATGATTGTATGTATTTCAGCGTTGATAGATCCTCTATCGCCTATGCGGACGATGAGGCAAATGATGGATACAATGGACAGAATGTTTGAAGATACTTTAATGGCATTTCCTGGTAAGAACAGGAGGTCAGGGGAAGCAGTTAGAGCTCCATGGGATATCAAAGAGGAGGAAAACGAGATCAAAATGAGGTTTGACATGCCGGGTCTTTCCAAGGAAGACGTCAAGGTTTTCGTCGAGGATGATGTTCTTGTTATCAAGGGAGAGCACAAGAAAGAAGAACACGATGATGGTGATGATTCTTGGTCGACCAGGAGTTTCAGTTCCTACGACACTCGTCTTATGCTTCCTCAAAACTGCGAGAAAGACAAAATTAAGGCAGAGCTTAGGAATGGTGTCCTCAACATATCTATTCCTAAGACCAAAGTGGATCGAAATGTCATTGATGTACATATCCAGTAGAAAATGTGGCAAGCTAGTGAGTTAATCCGTGTTGATATAAAATGAGAAATAAAAATGTTACATATTTCTGTATTGATTTGCTTTTGCCACATTAGCAAAATAAGTTTCTTCCAAGAAAGGGACATATTCTTATAATGATTGGCAAAAGCAAAATAAGCTTCTTCCAAGAAAGGGATATATTCTTATAATGATTGCAACAGTTATTAACTTCGGCATTAAGTCATTTATTGAAGCTTTTTTTAATTAAATTTGTTAAAGGAGAATTTATTTTAAAATTAAATTACTTTTGTGTTTGAAATATAAATTTAATTTAATAATTTAATCTAATTTAATTAGTTAAAGAGTTGGAAGTAATTAGAAATATTATTTTGAATTATGAAGTTAAATAGCTAGAATTAAACCAAAAAAATATTTTATGCATATAATTTAATTATGAGTGCATGAATTGCATATTTATTTTGACATATTGGATGCATGTTAGATTAAATAATAGTGAATTTCGTTGTTCAGATCAAAACAAAAAAATAATTCATATAGAGGAGATATGTTTATCTATTTTTTAATAGACTTTGTATAATAATACGTATGAAACCATATGCAAATACGTATATTATGCAAATATAACTATAGTTGTTTATATATAATTTAGGCTCAAAAGTCGCCAGGCCTTATTGTTGAGAATAATAAATTACTATTTTTATCTATAGCATTTAACCAATAAGGCAAACATATGCTTCGACTTATATTGAAAGTTGGACTATTCGTTGAAGATAAAAGTTTATCATTCGCTACCTTATGACTGTTAATAGTTACGACTGTCGTTCATTGGGGCTTCAGTCGCCGACTCCCCTGTCATCAATCACCAACTTCCTTGACCTTCCTTGATACAATCTATCTCATTATTCTCTGTAGTATAATCTTGTTATTATCTATAATATAATACTCCAGTGAGGCGTTACT
>JANITW010000234.1:21690786-21701655 GCA_027564335.1 Erythroxylum williamsii | reverse complement strand
TTCACAACTTTGTTTATAATACATTGGAATTTAAAACTCTGCTCTTAAAATAGAAAGTACGAATCTCAAGGAATGGAACTTTGAATTCTATTCTTATGCAGTTAAAGGGTTAAGTGGTAAGAAATGTGGAGGGCGAAGAGAAGTTATATGCTTGTTTTTATGACAAGTCTAGGTTCTAGGAAGGGAAAGTGCACGGGCATAATTCTATACCAAACTCAGTGTGTGATCATGTGCATATATAAAAATTCTAAAGCTATCAAGTTGATAAGAGAAGTTTTCAACGACGGTATCTTATTCTAAGGTATGTCCCATGATTGATGATTCCCTTATTTTCAAGGATATGTCTTGCGCTTGGATCAACTTGTCTTTCTTTATTGGTTAAGATAATAGGAGTCCCCTAGTCAAATCGTCGGGAGGAAAGAGAACTACGTTATCATGTTCCAAGTGAGGGAAATTGCATAGGTGTACCCAATTCTCTCAAATTCCAATCAAATCAATGCCTTTCACTGTCACACATATGCGTGAACAGACTAAACTCTCAAAAGATAGAGAGAAGTGAGGGGGGTGTGGTGGGGGCTCTGTACCTGGCAAAGTTTCAAAAACTTGCAATGTTGGCCTCTCTTATTGGTTCCTTTAAAAGCCCTTGAATTCTGGACCCACAGTACCAACTATTTCCTACACTACAGAAGTTTTTACACTGACAAGTTTTGAAGATTGTATTGGTGCATGCACTGAAGGCTATTCAATGGTGGTAGGTCCAATGAAGTGAAAGGCAACTCAACCCCATATGGGCGACTTTCCTTCTCTATGGATTGGGTTAGGACATGTCCTACCATAATTCCAACTACCATTTAACATGACATGAAGCTTTTTCGGACTTTAACAGGCATCATGGTACAACTACTGGATGCCACGCGTCAAGGTCGTCATGTCTTACGAGGAAAATTATGCCGGCTGGATAGGATATAATTAGATATGACATGAGTGCAACGTCACATAATGTCAAATCCCCTCTACCTTTGAATTTAGATCGTCATTTCTTCGCGTAGACGCCAATCATTTATATAACTAAGTTTTCGACTCAAGTAGAATGGATCGCAACACCTTCAAAGTTTCAGATTACCATACACATAATACAGACACTCAACACACACACACATCAGATTGATGGTCCCTGCAACTGTATGAAAGAACTTGACCAAAGCGTTAATTCTACACCTGGCAATGGTAAGCTTTTGTTCCTAGTCTCACGATGGGGGAAAGTAATACGAACACCGAACCCTTGCTATAAATTATCAAATATTATGCACGGAGCCCAGCAGATAGGCAAAAATGGAACTAATATTGCTTGGCATGGCAATTTTGAGTGGACATTATGATTGGATTATGGCCATCTAAATAATGAATACGTAAGATGTACACGACTGCAGCGTACATATGCCTTTCATATATTTTCCAGTTGAAGCCTTTTCGTACATGTGCTTTCGCCCATTAAGATTATAGAGTATATTATGCACCTAATATTGAAGTAACTTGGTGATACGAACAACCTCCAGACCATGAACTTAAATACATATTTATGAATGATGGAAGCCTGGCCATGCAAAACTACTCATTTCAAAGGGCTGTCACCACCTAACAATGCTTGTTTCATTCCGTATCCATTTATCTTTACTTCCCACCCTTGCCATAGCTGTCCCTTAGGGTTACAGTCCTATTGAAGATGAGATTCTCAGAAGTTGAGTCTTTATCCACCGTAAAGTAACCTGGATTGCAGATCACCGCAAGATAAAAAATTTTGGTAAGAAGTCAACAGCTCAACCGTTGATACCAAGATATTCAAACAGCAAAAGTTTTACCATTCTGAACTTAAATAATAAAAGAACTTACCAAGACGTTCAAATTGAAATCTATCACCTGGGGCAGCATTTCGAAGGGACGGTACAGCATATGCATCAGATATCACAACTTTTGAATGTGGGTTCAAATCAGAAAGCCAGTCATCAAGTTCAGCAGGATTCTGATTCAACAAATGGAGATGTAAGATACCTACTTGTTTGCAGGAAAGAACTAGGGACATCAATCAGGCAATATGAACCAAACAATTGCCAACCTCAGAATTGAATAGCTTGTCAAACAATCTGACTGCCACTTTCAATGGTTTGACCCCAGGGGAAGGTTCAGCAACCCAGTGTAGAACCCCCTTGAAAAATGAAAATATAGGTCAGTAGATATGATAAACAAGCAATCAAATCCAAAAAAGGAAAGAGAAAAACTGATTATAAAATAGCGGTCAACAACAGGAGTAAAAACCTTTGGTTTAGTCGCCTTGGAAGGATCATATTCAGCACGGATCTCGGCAAGAGTCTCATTATCATCAGCCAAAACAACCCCTGTGCATTTTATAGGGAAGGCATATCTGAAAACAAGGAAAGTCTATGATGCAGCCATTTCCTATTAGGATTGTCAATATTCTCGATTCCAGTTAAGCAATGCTGCAAGTAAAAGAACTCTTTACACACCTTAGTAGTACAGATTTACCAGGTGCAAGGCCATAATAATCTTTTGAATCTTTCATCCGAAAGTCAGAATGTTCAATGTACACAACATTGGAAAATGGAACCTATAAGAAGACAAAGCTTTTCAGAACATCCAGCATCTGTTGTGATTATAACATCTTAACTATTACAGCATCACCTAGAAAGAAGTAACTGATGAAATAAATGGAACAAGGTGAAAATGCAGCAAGATTCACTTCTCAAACTACTCAAATACAGCAGGTGCACTATAAATTTCGGACCTGTAAAGCTATTCGTTTATTATATAGATATCCTGTCTAAATTTTAAACTTAACTTGTGTTAAAGTTCAACAAAAAACACATGCCTTGTAGAAAGCCGTAGAATCTTCAGTTTGAGCATCAGGCCATTTCTTTGCATCAAGATCCATAATTGTCTCTGAATCCAGGTTAGTTATGACTATCTAAAAACACAGAAAATTTTACCTCAAAAATGAAGAAAAATAGTTCAAAAGGAACTACACGAGATAAGATGAAAGAAAAACCTTGAGAGGCTGCAGTACAACCATTGTGCGAGGAGCTGTTTTGTTCAGCTCCTCTCGAACGTGATATTCAAGACGATCCAAGCGTATCAGACTACAATCACTGCAGCATCATGTACGACCCACATTTACAAAATAAGTACAAAATAAATCCTAGTTTCAAAATCAAGTAAATTGAACCTTCTGGTGATTCCAATTGCTCGTACGAAAGCATTGATTGCAGTTGAGGTTACACCTCTACGCCTCAAACCAGCCAGTGTCATAAGACGGGGATCATCCCAACCATCCACATGATTGTTCATGACCAAGAAATTTAACTGCACAGCATAATGGAATCAATAAAGATTATCTTTGTCACAGTTCAGTATATTATGATCAAAATTTACAAGCTTCCCATGCAAACTTGTTTAACATATTTCTGACCTTGCGCTTAGACATCACAGTGTTTGTAACATTCAATCTGGAATATTCCCATACATAAGGTTGATAAAGGCCCAGTGAATGCAACAACCAGTAGTATGATGCACGTCTTGTCTCAAACTCCAGTGTGCATAGCTGCTCATAGAACCATGACAAGCAAACAAGCAAATAGCTATTGTTAAAGGAACAACATTATATAAACAAGACGGCAGTTTTCAAATGAGTGAAAAAAATGTATCAAGCAGAAATAACAAGTTAAAAGCACTTTGACTGTGGTTTTGATCCTAAATGATCATGTCCTACAATAGTATACAAAAGAAGGACAGATTGCCTTGGGTTAAAAAAAAGGGCATACCGAATGTGTAATGTTCTCCAGAGAATCCACAATGCAGTGAGCATAATCATAACTTGGATAGATACACCACTTATCTCCTGAATGTGGATGAGGTGTAAACTGAACAAAACAATTTAAAACAGTAAAAGTGTGAAGAAAGACCACCAAATAGATCGTGAACATTTATCAAATTGCAGTTTACCTTGATCCTGTAAGCAATGAGGTCATACATATTGAAGTTATCACTCTGCATGTCTTGCTTCATTCTTAGTGTTGCCTTGCCTTCTTCAATCATGCCTCGTTTCATTTCATCAAATAGTTTTAAGGATTCCGCAATAGGTCTATCCCTCCAGGGACTGTTCATCTTCTTTTCTCGATACTCTTTAATCTCCTCAGGTGTCTAGAATAATAATTAGAGTAGCATTGCTTCAAATTCAATGTCAATATAATTTTATTGGAATTTTCAAATAGCAGAATAATGGAAAGTAAAAGTTATTGCAAGGAATCAACCCCTAACTGAAGAATTAAATGATTGAAAGACACTGTCATTTTCCCTTCTATTTGGATGGCATCCTCATGATTGAAAATGCTTAAAAACATGAACAAAAATTATTATAGCTCTAGTGCAACCAACCTGGTGATCAACATAAGCATGGCCCCTCCGTATTAGCTCAACTGCTAAATCATAAAGATCCTGAAAGTAGTCACTAGTGTATGTGATCTGAAAAGGTTCAACAGATAAAGCACGTCTTAGAGAAACAAATATTTAAAAAAATGCAGACCACTCAAACAGCTGATGATACAACCTTGAATGGTTTCCAACCCATCCACTCCACAATCTCTTCAATGTGATCAATATATTCTCTTTTTTCAGCTTCAGGATTTGTATCATCGTACCTGAAAATGACAAAGGCCAAAGTTTAAGTCAGCAGCAACAGCAGTTGAAAACATCTGGCAGCCCTTTATGGCATTATTCAATCAGAATTTAATCATTTTTTGTTTTTTTCTGGTACATATTGATTTATAGATACATCCCACACTGATTTTGATCATTTTCAACCATTTTCAATATTTGATACACAACCAACACCTAACAGCAATGAAAATATCGATTATAATCCTAGGAAGTGATCTTTTTTTTTGGCCAAGAAGAATAAATTACTAGAGAGGGAACAGAGTTTTCCTCAGAGGCTTGAATCAACAATCAAAAAAGAACTCCAATTAGATACATCCCATTTTAGAATTGTATACGCTAAGATGTCTATCTACCTATATATTAAAAGAGAGGATGCTTCAATGTGATTTGGCCATATAGGACTAACATGAATCATTTAAAATACCCCTACTTAAATGCATATATGCTCAAATTTATGACAATTAGTAATGAAATTCACAATTAAAGTAAACTGTATATTAAATTTTAAATATATAGAACTCTCACTACATAAGTAGAATTCTAATTCTATTTTAGATGTTACATAAGATTCTAAGTAACTATGTGTTAAAATTTTTGAGCTTTAATTTTGAGGTATAAAGTTTGATTTTACATATTGCTAAATTTATTTGTCTTCTAATTCCGAATATTCAAAATACTATTAATTGCGTTTAATTTTCTAAGTTAAGAATTTTTTACAATTAAGCCATTGATGTCACTATGATCTTTTATATTATATGTTTTTAATATTTAATACTTTTATGTAATTAAATGTGTCCGCACATCAAACAGGTAACCATCTAGTTACAGATAAAAGAGAATCAGAATCATGCTCACCTAAGGTAGCAACATCCACCTCGCTCTTTTGCTAGGCCAAAACTAACAAACATCGCCTGAAAAAGTTGCAAAGGGAGCAAAATTACAATGCAGGCCAAGCCTTAATTTTGTTCACCTTTGGTTCCTTCTTGAAAAACGTAGAAGGGAAAAAAGAATGAAAAAAATGAACTCCAAATAACAGTAACATGATAAGTGAAACCAATTACACTAAGACCAGTAGTTTTCTTTACATAAACACATTTCTAATTTTAGAATATACCAATAACAAAACAAATTATAGGAAAGAAAAGGAGTAAACTGTTTACACTACTTCACATCCTCTCAATCTTTCCAATATCTTCCAACCAAGATAGTGTTAAATCCACTGTTTTCCTCTGAACCCAATTAATATTTTCTTCCTCTCAAGTTTTCTCATCCGAAATGAAGAAGTACGAATGGATGGGATTTTAGTACCTTAGCATGACCAATATGTAGATATCCATTTGGCTCAGGAGGAAAGCGTGAGAATACTTTCCCCCCTGTTACTTTCAAATGTTTATCGAGCATTTCCTTACTGTTGGCACATCTTAGAACAGACTTATCACTGAAGAATACCTCGGTATGCACCTGATAATCAACCAAATAATATTACAGAATAGACTAATACATATCGACATTATTTAAATATTGCAGAATGAATCACAAAATATGAAGAAACATATTTCATGTAAAAAAGAGGGTCTCAACAAACAATCAAATGGTTGGGTATAAATGACCAATCAATCATAACAACTGAATTTTTTTTTGATAATTGACAAACCTTAGTATACCAACATTGTATTGTTAAATGCAACTGTTTGACAAGATAATTCATACAATTTGATGGCCTCAATCTCAACATGACGTTCCATCTTCAATTTCATATTACGCAGCGTTCACTGGCATTCTATAGGAGACTAATTTAGGAGATCTTTTTTTTTTCCAACAGAATAAAATAGAAAAATAATTCAAAAATGTACTCACTACTCATAATAGAACCATAGGAACCAGAAATAGGTCATAAATGAAGCTGGACTAAAAAGAAATTAACAAACTAGGCTGCTAATACCTTGAAATTCTCCTCCGGATTGGGGAATATCAAGAATGGATTAAGTTCTTCTTCAGATGGCTGCACTAGATTCCCCTCAACTTTTTTATCCTACACAAGTTTCAGTGTTTAGCAGTATGGGGAAAAAAAGAATTAAAGTCTCTTTTCTTCTGCAGAAAAAAATGAAAAAAGTATGCAAAATGCATATCTAGACCTATCTTAGTTTTTCCTTCTTTTGAAAGCCAATGTACGTGTGTGTCAAGGCTGCAAGTAAAAGTCCTCATTCTCACCTCAACTTTTGCAGGTTTTTCCTTTTTCTGTTTAGTGGGTTTCTCATTATCCGCTGCAGTCCTTTCACCAAGTAATTCATATAGTTTGGCATCTATGCATTGCTGACAAACAAGAAAAAGATAAACAAATGCAAGTTGACAAACAATATATGCAAAGATATTCGTGGTGATAATAGATAAAACTAAGAAAAACAGATTCACCTTAACAATTTTTGGATCAGCCCATGGAAGCTTTTTACGAACATGTGCAAACAACTCACCAACTTGAAAAAAGGAAATCAAAGCATCCAGATAAGAACAAAGTAACAGAACATAAATAAGAAAGCATGGGAGTTAAGGTTAAAATAGCCAATCCCAAACAAACATGCACACACAGTCAATGACCCAAAAGATGTAACATATTGAAAGAATTGATAAATTTTAATGTTCAGCTAAAAATTCCAATGACAACAGAATGACATTGCAAGAACAGAAAACAAGTAAAATACAGTATTGCGCATTTCATTGAGTAATTAAGCACCCAAAAAGGAATATAAAAAGAAGATTTGCAAAAAAAGCCGAGGTAGACAAGTATCTTAGTGATTAAACACCTACCATTTGTTCGATACCGCAGCTCCAATATTGATTCCTTACTCAATTCAAATACTTCATTTACAGTCTTTTCTATATCTTCCAAAGAGACTTCCACCCCTGGTTACAAGCACAGAACACTTACCAGGGTAAATCATCGCAAAATTGTGTATGGTCAGCTAAGTAACTGAATCTCCTAACTTTGGCAAATATATTTAATACCTAAACCTCAGTCCATTATTCAAATTTGAATAAAATGAAAATGATGAAACAGAAGAATTTATAGATATTTCCCGTGTTAGAGATGGTGAAAGAGAAATATAACATGACTTTCCTGGATCATCTTGACTCGGTCCATTTAAAAAGCTTACTTACCGACACCACAAGCATCTTCAAATTCATTCAACTGGAGACCCTCTGAGGCAGTTCCAGACAAAAATGAAAATGCAGCCTCTAGTTGAGCAGTACTCTTAATCTGCAAAGCTTCACAACTAAGTTAGCACTCAAACCCTGGTAATCTTGTCAAATTCAACTGATTAAGGAATAGAATATATAAGCAACCAATAGTAATAAAATCTCAGTTGGCAATCACAAAATTCTTTTTAAAATAGTAATAGTGCATCTCAGACCTTTGAAGAGACAATATATCCAAGTAAAGTAGGCCGGTGGACGAGAGCATTTGCTGGGTATTTCGTGGCAACCTATGTAACATATTTGAAAGAATCAATGTATCAGACGTTTTTGTGCCATAAAAAAAAAAGGAAAGAAGGAACAATAACCCCAGAGATTAGTAAGACAAAAAGCAAAAACAAATATCAAAAGAGATCGTAGACTTCAACCACACAATAAAAAATAATACGTCATCAAAGTTCATTTTTAGAAGTACTTTCCGATTGCATGTTAGCAAAATGGCCGCAAGTAATTAAGCTTCACCATCTGGGACGCTTTCAATTACACACAACGCAAAGGTTGTAGATGAAACATCTTACAGTGTAAAGGAGATTTCCAATAGTTCGGTTGCATCCGTCGCTGACACCAGCCTGGAAATAGATACATAGATGATAGACCCGCATTGGAATTAGCAATTAATAAAACTAAATCATCTGAGAGGCAAGACCAAAGAAAAAGAAAAGAGAACCTTGAGGAGTTCCAGCCCCAAAAAATTCCTTTATTTAAAATAATGAAACAAAACCCAGAACAGAAAAGAAATAAAAGAAAATGACGAATCGTCAAACCTCGTGAATGACGGCGGTCAGATTGGTGGTGACCTTATTGTTAGCAATAGTGTTACGAGCAGTTCTCTCGTCGAGACCGATCTTGAGAAACAAGTCTATGGAAGAACCTCCGGCGTCGTCGTCCTTCACAACCATTGTAGGGCGAGAGACGGCGGTGACGGAGGATGTGGTGTGTGGATGTCTTAGAGCAGAGGAAAAACAGTTGGCTTAGAAGAATAGAGCATCAGACAAATAAAAGAAGACTTGTACCTATGTCGGAGTTTGCGTGCGGGGTGATATTAGGGGTTTATGGGAAGGAAGATTCTTATTATGCCTTAGGGTTGTATGTTTGTTTGAGAAAGAGAAATGTTTGAAATGTCTATTTTGGTGTCCTATTTGTCCCAAGTATCAGTAATCAGTGTGACATCTAACTTCCCATATTGTATTCGTCAAAACCAATGTCCGGGAACAAGCAACGTAAGAAGCGCGTGGATGGGCTGGGGGTAAGAAAGTAAACACGTAGCTTTGTGCGGTAATCTAAGCACTTGTTTAATTAAGCTTTTAGAAATTCCAAAAGCAATTTTTTTTACCGTAAAAACTATTTTTAGAAAATAAGTGTGTAGTTGTAAATTTTAAAATTACTTTTAAAGTAAAAATAACTTTTTTTAAAGCTAAAATGCAACATTTTTAAAAGCTTAAATTTGAAACTTTTCAGAAAAGTCCTAAATTTTAGCTTTTTCGGATATATATTTTTACGTCACTTACATATATATCAAATTTTAGAATGTCTGTTCTATTTCTTTGACTTTCTTCTATTCACTCACAACTTATCTTCTTAATCACTCACAATTCATCTTCTCAAGATACCCACGATCAACTCACAGGTTAGTTCGAATGTTATTTCTTTATATTTTTCCTCTTCTTCGAATTTTATTTTAACATTGTGTTCTGTGTTTAACGTCTGTGTTCGTTATGCAGATCTGCATTTAACGCAGACGTTTGTATAAACTTCCATAATCATTTTAGTTATGCTTTTATATTTTTTTATACTTGTTAAATTTATTGTTATATGCAGTGGATATTTTGTTGTTGATAGAAAATGTCAATATCAAGTCAAGATATTCAAGGTGGGAATAAATTGAAAAAAAGGATTAAAGCGGAGTAGAATGATAAAACTCTTGAAATTTTAATCAACATTTTTGTAGAAGAAATATTAGCTAGAAATCGATCAAATGATCACTTTAACAATATTGGACGGAAAAATATACTTTTAAAGTTTGCTTATGAAACTAAAAAGAACTATGAATGCAAATAATTTAAGAATAAATGAGACAGATTAAAAAAGGATTGGTAGCTTTGGACAAATTTAGTAGATAAAGAAACTGAACTAGAATAAGATCCTACTAATCAAACTATTGATGCAAATGATGAATGGTGGGAAAAGAAATTGAAAGTAAGCATTTAAACTTTAAATTTATATTATTCTAATGTTACTTGATAGTTTAATAACTTAAACAATATTATTATAGAAAAAAGACTACCAAATTTCGAACTAAAGGTTTGAAACATATTGAACAGTTGAACAAACATATTTGAATTGACTGACGTCGTTTGTACATAAGCTCTCTCACATCTACGTAGATTCTTTGCGGAGTCCACGTAGACCCATATTTATATACTAGCAGGTTAACTCTGCGCAAATGCGCAGTGAAAGTGTCCATTGAATTTATACGTAGGGGAAATTTTAACGTCATAGTAAATAAAAAATAATATACAAATGTAATGAAATAATTATCGCTTGGGAGAAGAAATAAGATGAAATGACTTTCTTTGAAATTAAAATAGTAGTATAAAGATGTCTTAATCTATAAGTTTTTTAATTTGTGCTTCATAAAATTTCCTAGTCTCGAAGTTTACTTCTTTGAGATCATTGGCTATCTGTATTATTCGAATAGTTTCATACATCTCGACATAGCGAAGTCCATGTGAACTACTATGTGCCTTTTTATTCCGTGCATGGAATTGGATAAGTAAGTCATCTAGCTGATTTTGACGATAATATGTCTCGTTTATGGCTTTTTTTCAAATATCTTTAGCGGTTGAAATAGGTGGAATTCATATCTGCCATTAAAATAATGAAATTAGT
>JANITW010000234.1:21490107-21501751 GCA_027564335.1 Erythroxylum williamsii | reverse complement strand
AAATCTAAGTATAAATTATACTTAGATGAGTTTTGATATGGGAATGATTTTGTAATGAAATTAAAGGAAAGATACCCAAGATTGTCATGAATATGTATCATACATAATTCGTTTCATACATTTGCATTATTGAACAATTATAATTGTGCATATTGTGACATATGTGTATGTTGTTTGATATAGAGGAGAAACTGGAACGTCAACCTCCAGACGTTGCCGGAACTTCCAGGCATTAGCTTTGGGAACAACTAGTGAGTAACCTAGACGGTTTCTCTCAATTATTGTTTGCTGAAGTTATGTTATGAATGATAAATGAATGTGTTTGATTGTTAATTTAGGATAGAAGGTCCGATGATTATGAATGTGGAATGTTTATTGAAGTGCTGCTTGACTTTGAATGTAAAGACATAAGTGCTTTATAATGTAGTACATGTATTCCATTCATAAATACACAATCAGATAATGGCAGTTGTGACTAAAGTAGCCACCGATTAGAGCTTAAAGCTCAATGAGTGAAAAGAGCCTCAAACTCAGACAGTGATTAAGATCCTAAGACTCACTATGTATAATGAGCCATGTATCCTCCTCAGATAAGAGACAGTTAGTAATGAGCTCGGTAGTTCAGGCACTCGGTCATAGGAACATAACAATTGGAAAAGTGTCTCATAAGTATTCCATATTCATTTTGATAAGTATGTTTGATTGATTGAAATAAGTAATTGCCTATGCTTGAGTGAAAATGTGTTACATGACCTATTATGCAAAATTGTGGATTACATGTTACGTGAAATGGTGTGTTGCATGAATTGAATGAACTATCAATGATGGTTAACTCATTGAGTTTACAAAACTCAACAAAATTGCAACGTTGTCTTTTTAGGATCAAGAGACGACTCTAGCTATTGAGAGACTCTACTAGCAGCGTAGATTGTGTTTTAGTAAGAGAAGTCATGACTCAAAGGCTGGTCAGTTGGAATTTTTGGATAGATTAGATAAACTTTGGATATTTTCCTCTTTCAAGTAGTATTTTTGTACTAGATTTTGATGATGTACATGTAGTAAAGATTGGAACACAATATAAACCTTCGGTTTTTATGCAATGAAATGAGGAAAAATTGGTTTTAAAATATTGTGATTTTCTTATGATGCGTTATAAGTGAATAATGATATGATGTCATGTAAAGTGAATGTAGCGATCGACCATAGCCCGCCCTTATCGTAGGATATGTACCAAAATGACCTCCGGACGTCCCGGTGTCTACCCTATGGTAAGGGGGCGCTACATTTGTATTTTTTGTTAAGCCTTTGATTATAATGTTAATATGAAATTAAAGTTATGTATGAACTTCATTTGATTTAGAAATGGATTAAGAAGTTTCCAATGTTTCCATCGTGTATGTGCTCATTTATCTTGTAGTGGTACATTTCATATTTCAAGTCCCTCATAGGGAAAAAAATTCGTGTTTTGACTTTAGAAAAAAAACTGTATTGATCTAGGCTAAATTAGACAAAGTTGTGTTCTAAGAAGCTGTAATTTATCTTTCTAGCTTTCCAATGGTATATAGTGTGAAATTTTTGGATATCAAAGTCGAAAGTTATGATCCTTATAAGTGGAGATGCTTAAGAGTATAGACTATATCATTTGTGATGACGTGTATCATCTGTGATGATATATATCATTTGTGATGACATGTATCTTCTGTGATGACGTGTATCTTCTAGTAATGACGTGTATCTTTTAGATACTATTCATCTTACATATTTTAGTCAAATTTTGACCCTTTAGATGATAGAATCTATCTTCAAGATTTTCATAAAAGTTGTAGATCTTGAAGTCCTCTTTTGAATCATCTAAGAATGACCTTGATCCGATATCTCTAAAAAAAGTTATGCTAATTATACCAAATAGGTCTTAGACTGAAACTTCCACTGGTCACTGTTCACCTTACATCGTCTGGTCTAATTTTGACCTTATAGATGATAGAATATATTTTTAAGGTATTTATAAAAGTTGTAGATATTGAAGTTCTCTTTTGAACCATCTAAGAATAACCTTGATCTGACAACTCTAGAGCAAGTTATGCTAATTATTCCAAACAGGTCTTAGACTGAAACTCCTTCTAGGTAATGCTCATCTTATATAGTCTGGTCCAATTCTGACCCTTTTGATGACAAAATCTTGCTTTGATGTCTTCACAAAAGTTGTAGATTTTGAATTCTTCTATGAAACTGTTTTAAGATGACCTTAATTTGACACCTATGGAGAAAGTTATACTAATTGTCCCGAAATAGGTTCAATATAATTGAAGACAAGTACTATTTTAGTTTAATGACTCTGAATGCTGGGCTTCGAAAGCGGGTCCAACAAAGAGAGCATGATTTCCGGTCAAGTTGGTCCACATTACCGAGTTTTTATTGGTCCATGTGGACCATCTTTGTAAAGTCAGAACTTCTGTTAATTTTTTTTAACATGAGTCAACTTCGAGAGATTTTTCTAGATAGGTTTAAATTGCATAGACTTTTTCTTAAAATTCCAAACGACGGAGGTTTTTGTAAAATTTTTCTAAGAGTCAACCTCAAGAGAATTTTTTGGACAAGTTTAACTTGTATAGACTTTTTCTTAAAATTCTAAATGACTGGGGTTTTTCTAAAATTTTTCTAAGCATATAAGATAGTTTTATAGATGTATTAACATTTTTCTCTTAAATTTAGTGCCTGTTTGGTTGAACCTTTAGATGGTGCATAAACACTTCTTTTTCACCGCAAATTTTTTTTAAAGAAAAATGAGCGTTTGCTTGTAAAATTAAAAAGTACTTTTTAAGGTAGATTTTTCAGATCAATTAATGAGCTTATTTTTAATTCATTTTGTCCTTATATTTTACATATAATTTTCACAATACTCAAAAGCTCATCTTCAAGTTTATTTTGAAATTTATATAATATTATTTAGCTTTTTATATGTTTTAATATTTATTTTTCATATTAGTTTTATTTATGTTATAGTCCATATAAAAGATTTGGTTAGATATATTTTCATTTATGTTTTATATGGTTTACAATTATATAATAATTAATATATTGTGTTTTGCATATTGTTTAATATACTTTAAATAATATTTATATTCACAAATAATTTTTATTACAAAATAAAATATAGTTAAAATTAATTAAAATATTTCTTTATTTTTATGTTATCAAATAGTCTACTGTAAGAAACTCTTTTTAAAAATCTCTTTTTAAAATTGACAACCAAATAGTTAACTAATTTATTAGAAAAACTCTTCTAAAAAAACTCTATTGATAAAGACTCTACTGATATAAGTCAATCCAAATAAACACTTAGTCTAATTATTTAAACAAGTACTAATCATTCTCTTATTTATTATTTAATTAATTTTTCATCACCACCACCCGATGCCGCCAATAACAGTTAGTAGTAGTAGATAAAAAGAGTGTCTTAATGAGATTTACATTGTCAATTAAGATCTTTGATTGACCATGTAAGATTTTTATAAATATTTAAATATCAAAATATGTTTTTTAAATTCAGATCGAAATTTAGAGTTTTAGTTAATATAAAATTAAAATTTAAATGAAACAGTTATATCATTTTAAAATTTTGTAAATGCTATTAAAAATTAAGATTTAAGTTAATATTCAAAATGTCCCTTTTGCCCCTAATAACCTGACGGTGCCTACTTTTACTTTTGATCCCCTTCACTAAATGTTGCCTAATTTTACAGTATACTTTTGTTGATCTTTATAAGTCCTTTATAATTCATGTCTGATGTTTGATATAATTCAGTTCAAATGGCAGTTTGATGGTGGCAACATCATTAAGTGGCCTGGGTTGGGAGCCAATATAGAGAGAGAGAGAGTTTTGATGACAATAACTTGTTGTCGGTGCCGGATAAGAGCCTCCCCGGAAATGTCATTCTCCTTGTATTTTAGTTGATTTCAAGGACATGTCACGTTTGTGTCTTTATAGAATTTGGCTTGTCGATTTTTCAGAGTCTATGTCACCATGTATTGTCCAACATACGAAATTTGATTACTTCTACCCTCTATTTAATTGATTGTCCATCATGTGTTTGGCTAAGTCAATTATTTCTCAGATGGACCCACCTGGCATGAAATGCAATTGGTTAGCCTTTCATCTCAATTATCAACCCTTGTGTGCGCAGATGATGGCTTCGTTTTCTTAATTATTAGATTCCAAAAGGAATGGTAGTGAATGTGAATACGAGCACTTACTCTGTAGATCTGAAGCAACATAATCAAACTTGCGTTATATCCTTAACCAAGCTTGGCAACTATTCGGACAAAACACTAACTAATCCTTGACAAACAAACGGCTGCCCCACAAGTTTTAATGTCGTCTCGCTCGTCACTTGCTGTGTACTTTGCTAAATCTCTCTATATACACGTATATATGCATGTTGATCTTATAGTAGCTGTCTACCGCATACATTCTCAAACTCTCATTCACAAGTTGTAGCCAAAGTGAAAAAAGTTTCATTGGAAACCATCCTAGAGTGCTTTTGTAGCCTTTCGGTGCTTGAATCCTCCTGCTTTGTTATCCTTTATTCTTTCTCTTTCTTTTTTGCTTTGACAGCTTCCAAGAGTGGAGCATCATATTGCTGCTATGTCTCAATCCTGCACATCTGATTTTGTTATCATACCCTAATCCTCTGACGGCAGTAGCTTAGACAAAAAACAAAAGCTAAAAGCTGCTGTTTCTGACTACTCAATCCAGTATTTCTATTCCCTTCGTCCTTTAATCCTTTTTCCTTTCACTTTCTTTTCTGTCTCAGAACCTGCGGGTATTTAATACCATTCTTGTTGTTGGACATGTGAAAACTTTTTTCTGCTTTCTTGAGTTTCACAACTAGAGACATAAGGGTTTTGTTATTTCCCAGTCAAATTCTTGTTTTCGGTTGCAAGTGCCTTATCAATCTGTTCATGGCCGTAGATGTCGGTCCGGAGATTTCAAGTGCAGGAATTAGTCCAAGAATCTCTTTTTCTCATGATCTCAACCCAACTTCAGATTCTGTATCTATTCAAGAGCATCATGGTAGATTAGACTCGTTTCTGCTGGATTCAGATTTCAACTTCTGCGTTGCCAACAGTTTCGTCCAAGAACTATCTTCTGCAGACGAGCTCTTCGCCAATGGAAAGATCCGTCCTCTGGAAATCAAGAAAAACCTTAACTTTTCGAAAGACAAAAACGATCAACCGAAGCAAATGCCAACTTCACGTCCCCAGCAAACAAGAACGGAGACAACAGAAAAGAAGCTACTGAAAGAATTCTTGTCAATGAGTCTTGATCCAGAAGAAAAACCTGCACCAAAATCATTTTGGCAGTTCAAGAGAAGCAGTAGTTTGAATTTTGACCGTTCTGGAAGCAAAGCTCTGATACGTTCGCTACAGTTTCTGTCAAGAAGCAACTCTACAGGGTCAGCTCCAAATCCTCCCAAACAATCAATTCTATCAAAGGAAACACAGAAACCAAAGTTGCAGAAACAACCTTCTCTTCCAAATAGAAAGCTTTCTAATTCCAGTTCCGGTGCATTTTATCCTTACAATTCATCCCAGAAGAATCCTCCATTAAGGAAGTGTAAGTCCTATGGCAATGGGATTAGGATTAGTCCCGTTCTTAACATACCATCTCCTTACATTTCCAGAGGAACTGTAAATCTCTTCGGTATTTGTTCACTGTTTTGTAACGGTAAGGTTAAGAAGAAAAAAAGATGATAATGTTGGATTAGCTACATTTACAACTGGAGCTTTTCGTGGTACAGATGTTTATAGCTGTCTATAATGTTTTGGTTGATGGGATCGGCATGTGACCAATAATGCCCGTAAATTGAAAGAAAATTCCAAGGAGGAAATGATTTGTGCGAAAACTTCAACCAAAAAAAAAAAACCTGGAAGATGCTGACTCCTGTACAAATGCTTGTCGAAAAAGTTAAGGGCTTAGGGGGCAGATAAACAAGATACACCTCATTACATGACCATCCCATGTTATCTTCTCTTTTCACCAGTTAAATTCTTTAACATTGATCCTGGCTATCTTGTTGTACCTTTTAAGACTGAATAAGACTCCCTTTGGCTATTACTTGGTGTCTAAACTACATTTACAGATATGCTTCCACATGGTCATAAAAGGGTCCTTGTCTGTTCATCTTTTTGTTATGTATTAATTTGAGACAAAACATTTGATACAAATAAGTAATTACATAAATAATACGTGATGATTAAGAAGAGATCCCTCCAATGTTGCTGACTTAAGGAGTGGTTCATTTTGTTGGTTCTTGGGGATTTTATCTTTATCATGGCCCAAGCCAACTCTTGGGATCTGCTGCTTTTCGTTTGGAAAATTAGTTATTCTTCCAATAACAAGGAAGCTTGCAAGAACTTAACTTAAAAAGCTAAATATTTAAATTTAAAGACTTGGGAAACTCATCTAAGTGGCATTGAATTTAATAATATTTCATTTTTCTCGGTGACCTGTCTTGATCTTTATGATAGCCAATAAGTTTTTTTTTTAATAGTAGAACAACAAAATGCTTGCCAATTGACATTCAAAATCGATCATGACTACGAAGCTGGTTTAGTTATTGAAGAACAGTTGGAGGTGGTGACCTGCTCTTCTTATATTTATTGTGATTATGCCGGCCATTATATATGATTATATATAGTACAGTTTGTCCCCTTCTCAAGCGCAATAACTTTACAAGAAGTTGGATATGCGTAGTTGTTTTAGCTTCCATGGTGTTCAATGCCAATAAGAAAAGTCAAGTATGACGAGGCCGATATGTGCTCTTTAGGAATGGACTCAATCTGGTAAGTTTTCCAAGTACTCTTCTGGAGTAGTATTAGCGAGTACTACTACAAATATGAATGAGAAGTTTGTATGCAGAATCTAGAGGCCACAAGGAACCACTCTACCCTTCTCTTTTAATAGTTGGCCAATGTTTATAAAGTTTTTGGACACTCCACATCGTTTTTATTCTCTTTTCTTTTTCAGCCACCCTCATCTGTGAGTTCGTATCTTCTCTCCTTCTTCCTTCTTTTTTTTCCGTAACCTCATTCTTCATTCTCTTTTCTTTTCCAGCCACCTATATCTCTGAGTTCTCATCTTCTCTCCTTCTTCCCTCTCTTTTCTGTAATTTCATTCTTTGTTCAGCCCGCACCAACTCACTATACTTCAAGCAAGTGAGGGCCCATTTCGGAGAAGCTGAAACGAGACAAGCTAGTAGAATAACCACATCATTGTGACGGTATACTTCAAACCAGCAGTTCTATATAAAGAGTATAATATTCGTTTCATTGGTGTTGTCCACCTGTCTCTTAGGATGGAGTTATCCCCTTGTTTTTGTTAGGACCTTAAATATGCGGTTGTTGACTTCTGAATATGAATTTCATAAATTTCTCTTTTATGATCATCTATAGCTGGTCCGATTACGAGGCTATTAGTTTATTTGTCGAATTTACTTGCTTTTTCATGACTTTTTATTACCATTGGTCGGGATTTCATTTGGTTTAGAGTTACTCCACAGTACTCTTGCTTAAAATACCAAAAATTGCCGTCTTAAAGCACTTGAAATGCTTAATTCTATTAAAGATGAAGATGGATATTTGCACACACGTTTATTACTTATAATTGCGTGGTTGACAAGCTTGGATTCGAGACTGAGGCAATGACAAGTTATGGAAAGAAATAAAAAGTTCAAGAAGTTACCAATGTGTTTGAAAGAATGAACTTCTATAATTGTGAAATGATCTTGTAATGTCATTACGAATATCTTGGTCAGGTATGACTACTTCAATCAAGCCCATAAACTTTATTTGAGAATGAAAGATAAAGGCGCTACTTATAGTATCTACACTTCTACAATTAGGACGATGTCATTTTGTACAGAAAAAACGACCTCGTCTTGCCTTGAAGCTCCTCAATAATATGCCTAGTCAGGGGTGTGAATATAATGTAATTGCACATTGTACAATAATTAGTGGATCCTTTGAAGATGATCATCAACTTTGGGAATATTAATTGTTTATAGGATGCTCATGTAGGGGATTTTTGCCTCTCATTTACAAGCTTACATGTACACTAGACAGGAAGGGTTATATCCAAGAAGGTCCGTTAGTAAGCAACTTTATCTCTACCTATATATATATATATATATAATGGTTAATGTAGGCTTAGAGCTTGATAGTTTACTTATAATTATATTATTCATGGGTATTGCAAAATGGGTATGATACATATATGCCAAGGAAAATTATTAATGGTGCAATTTTTAAAGCTTTGTTTTTGATAAATATATTTTTTGCTCCCTTATAAATGGTTTATGCTATAGGAGGAATTATCTGTGTAAACATATTATTGATAAAGATGCAAAAGAAGATAATAGTTCATCAAATTAGTTAGTAGCTAATTGATACATGTAGATTAATGTGTATACATACTACAAATGTTTTGTACAGTCCATAAAATATATTATCTACTCATATTTATTTAAAGTTAACCTTGGTATATAGTTTTCAAATTACTGCATGAGACATATATTTAATTATTTTTAGTGATCATAAATGCTTTGGACAATAAGTTAAATGCTTGCGTGAAAATAAATAAAAATGGAGTATAAATGATGAAATAGATTTAATCTCATTTAATGGTTGAAGAAGTGAAGAAGGAAAATTAAACAACTACTAACTTTTATAAATTTAGTTGAAAGAATATTAAGATAGGTCTTTAAACAAAATTCAATAAATAATATAATGACTAATAAGATATTATTTTTTATGTTAACTGAAATTCTCTCTTTTGTTTTGACTATATTTTGGTGCTTAAATAAGAAAATTAAAATTTGTTTTATTTTAGGAGGTGACAACTGGAGATCAAGTTGGATTCTTATTTGTCAAAATCACAAATTTTGGAAAAAGTATATAGATTTTTGCAGTGGATAAGACGAGATCATACCTAATGTCAATTCACTTTAGGAGCTAGAATTCAATTAGGAACCTTATTTCCATCCTTAGTATGTAGAGATTTGGACTTGTTTTAGATAGAGATCTTTGCAAGATAGAAGTAAAGTAGGTTTTAAGGAGGGAAAGAAGGAAAAAAAAAACATATCTAGCACTTTCACACATCATTCATTTTTCATTCTTTACAATTTTCTCTCGATATTTTATCATTTCTTCTATTTTTGGTGTTGGAACAAAAGACATGTATGCCTAAATCCAACTATTCTATTCTAAAAGGATTCAAAACTCTAGTTAATATACTTCGAACTAACTGCTTGAAGTGTGAAAAGTATTATTTTTAGACCATTAATTAATGTTATACTTAGATAAGATCTTTTCCTTGAATTGGAGTTAAGTACTCTTAAATTCCTCACTTTTTTAATTAGTTGATTTTTTATTCCTTGTTAATTTTAGTTAATTAGTTTATTAATCATAAACTCCCATTTTGTTTTGTTAATTGAAATTAAGAAATTAATTTTTAGTTCTCTTAAATATGACCTAGTTCCACGACTACTAAAAGAGTTTAAGAATCAAAATTAATTTTGAGGGCTTTGAAAACCTAATTAAAATTTGACATTATTGTTAAGGAACCATTTTAGTTACTTAGTTCTTTGCATTATTTTATAGTTTATTGCTAATCTCTTATCTTGTATGACTCATTTTTCTCAAATAGGTGAATTACAAAATAATCTAGAAATTGGGAAGACAATACATCATTTAAGATAAGAGACTAAGCAAGGAAGTCATCATTCACCTTTAGAAGTGAAAGTTGAGATGGATCCAACAATTGGTGAAGATTCTAATTTTTAAAAAGTTGAAGAAAAGATGGCAAATCCTAACACTAGAACATTGAGAGAGTTAATGGAACCAAATTCGAATCAACAACCCTTATGCATACAATTTTCAAATTTTGAGGTAGATTTTAAATTGAAATTTGGCTTGATTCACTTACTCCTTATTTTTTGTGGTCATGTAGGTGAAGATCCATGTAAAAACTTAAAAATTTTCAACTTGTTTTCTCTAGAATGAAGCTACAAGGAGTGACTGAGGAATTGATTAATATTAGAGTCTTTCATTCTCATTGAAAGATAAGGCTAAGGTTAACTATATTATCTTCCCTCTAGCTCAGTGACACTATAGAATGAGATGAAAAGTTGTTTTGGAGAAGTTCTTTCCTACATCACTAGAAACCAATATTAGAAAAGAGATATGTGGGATAAGACAACTCACTGGAAAAACATTGTATGAATATTAGGAGAGGTTTAATGTAATAACATGTTTCCATACTAAAGGCTAGAACCTTAGACTATTGCACATGATTAATTTCATTACGAATTTATGAAATGCATTTCATTTACATGCATAATATTCGTATACACATATGAATCATGATTTAGAAAGATTGTAAGGATAGTATATGCACTCAATTGACATATTCCGGGTTATAATAGTTATGATATGATTGTCTAATTTTTACATCTTGAAGTTTGGTTTGATGGATTACAATTAGTAATTGTAATTAATTGTTACAATTAGGAGATTGATGAATTGATAGGTACAATTGAACTAGGAAAAAAATGTCAAGTGGCAAGACAAGTTAACACATGGTAGTAGAAATAAATGACACGTGGCAGTAGGATTGAGAGACAAATGACTTAGATAATTGAGTGACAAATGCTTAGGTAATTGGGTGGCAAATGGTTTAGGAAACTATAAGACAAATAGGCTAGTTATGGAGTGACAATTGGTAGCTTATAAAAGAGGACATGTAACTTATTCCTTTGGATGACAAGTGTCTTGCCAAGTATCTCAACCTTTGCCACACACCTACATCCACGACACATACACACATTAATGGCCATATTTTCTCTTATTTTTGTTACATGCTATCATCTTCTTCCTTCCTCACTGCCGACATACACACTCAACCCTCACAACTTTGAGTTTTGCCCATAATTATGCACTTTGCTACTCTAATATTTTGTTGTCTTCATCTTGTTATTGAAACTCATTTCTATTCCCACCTTGTTCTTGGAATTTTGTTTGCAAGCTTAGAGGGTTAGGATAGCTTGTTAATTGAGGTATAGTTAGAGCTAAACAAGTAAGTGAAAATTCTAATCTTTATGGCATGTGTGATAGGAATCATATGATAAATGAATTTGGATTAATTACATGAGGTATTGATGATGAGGTTGTGTTAGAAATTAATGGATGAATTGGTTTCTTTTCTATTTTTTTTTCGATACATGAGAGTTGTAGGTTAAAGTTTGTTATATGGACGATTTAGATTTAGATTTGAATTTTAATGAAGGTGAATTTATGCTAAAGAAAGGTGCTAGTGAAGTGTTCTTAAATTTGAAAAAAAAATAGGACTATATGTATAATAGTGAATAATAATTTCTGTTTTGGTTTTTCATACATGAAAAATAGATAGTTTATGAGTTGCCAATTGGATAATTTTGACTAGAAATGGAGATGAAATTGATGAGGAATTGAAGTATAATTAAGGTATAATTGAGGTATAATTAATGGAATATGATGGAGGTACTTTGAATTTGGTATGAAGATGTGAAAATTTGGAAAGAATTGAAGGGAAATGGATAGAAAACTT
>JANITW010000234.1:21385331-21396921 GCA_027564335.1 Erythroxylum williamsii | reverse complement strand
CTCCATCGAAGAGAGTTGGGCTCGTAAGACGTCCTTCTCCTCCTTTGCCTCTGAAAGTTCAGCTCTTAGAGTATTAATTTGCTCAAGAAGGTCGTGAACCTCCCAATCCATTGTTTGCCTCACTTCATCGAGCTGATCAAGACGTTGATACATCGCAGAGGCGAACACCATATCCCTAGCACAACCGCGGATGAGACTAGCCATCAGTTCTTTATTGTTCAGCGTATCCAAAAACCTCTCGTCCGCAGGAGAAACAGTCTTTTAGGCAATGTGCAGAGCGACGTTGACGTCCCTAAGCGATACAGTCTTATCAAGACTGATCGTGGACTCCCATTTTCTACCACTAGGGGCTCGCTCTTTCCCTTTGCCCTTATCCAATCGGGGCGCTTGCTCTTCCCCCACTCCTCTGTCCAATTGATAGGATGATCGACCAGCACTCCGAGCGGTCCTCTTTCTTTTGAGGGGCGACTCCATCTCTTCCTCCTCCGAATTGGCTCGGTCTACATTCATCGGCTGGACCGGTAACGACGCTGACACGCCAGGTCGGTCCTCAGTGGATGGCTGAGCGATGTCTTCGCTGGTCTCTGCCTCTTTCCTTTGCTTCCTCACCTTCGAAGAAGCTCTAGGCCCCTTGGCTTGCCTTTTGGATTTAGGGTTGGAGGACCCGGCGAAATCGTTGAGCCTTGCCATGGCTGCACATCAATAAAACAGGTTAGAAATCGAAACCAATACTTACAAATACAGTAAATAGTTCAACCACGAGGAGTCAACCAGAGGGGGCAGTTTCTTCTCCTAGCCCGCTAATATGGGGTGGGGGGTCGATTATGAATGAATTGGCCGAGGCCCCCCCACGATATCCCAGAATGAGATGACGGAAGTCATACTGACCGAGCCTTTTAATGCGATTGACTACCTCCCACTCCTTTCTAGCAAGAGACAAGCTCGACGCATCGTTCTATCGCTCGGCTAGAGGATATCTCCACGGTTGGAACTCAAAGGAAGATCCCGGAGGCCTCACAAAAAAGTACTTTGTCCGCCAAGCGGTAATCTTTGAAGCTGTTCTGACCGGGCGATATCGGGCATCTTTATACTGCAGATGAGGGATCCCGACCCCAGAGCTTGAACTCTGGTTCATTCTCAAAAAATGGCGTAGGATGCAAACTGAAGGAGGACAGCCGAACTGATGGCACAGCAAGGCCAAACCGTTAATGAATCTCCACCCATTAAGAGGAATTTGGCTCGGCCTCAGTTGGTAGGCGACGCACACCTTGTCAATGATCGGGGCATACGGGAGCCTCAAGCCGTCGACTGAGAAGAAGCTGTCAGAAACAGCAAAATACCCTCCCAAGTTACTGTGGATCCGTTTGTCCTCGGAGGTCAACCTAGGTCCCCAGGACAAAGGGATATTGTTCCGAATAATCGACCGATTCAACTCCCCCACGGTCGTTGTTGATTCGTCTTTCGGTGGCTCCTCCACGACCAGCCCATCCTTCCGTTCACTCGCTGAAGCTTCTTCGATACCTCTCCCCCCGGCACCGCCACTACTTCAGGTGGCCCGGCTAGTCGGGAGGCCCTCTCGACGGTTTCATCCCTAGGGCTAGCCCCACTTCTAGGACTGGTTGACATGTTTACAAAGAGGAAACTTTAGGAAAAGTGAAGAAAAGGGACGTACCTAGCTGGTGATTGAGGTTGGGAATTTGAACAGCGGTTGAAAGAAAACTCCGGAAACTGTAGGCAAGAAGGTGCAAATGAAAGCATAATGAAAGCTGGAGAACAAAACAAGCGTGAAGAAAATCTGTAGTCTGTCGATCCTGAGTATTTATAGAAGATCAGTCGAATGGACGTTCCAACCAACGCTTGACGGATGGAGAAAATCCGAGCCAAACTCAGACACGTGACAGGATCTGAGCTGAGGTGAATTAGGGTTATTAGAAATCCGGAGCGGCGCAGCAGTTGAAAGGATGTACGTGATAGCTGCACAACGGTTACAAAGACGTTTCGTTTCAAATTCTGAAAATTTGTCAGAGGGCACGCGCCATCAGTAATAATTAAACCGAGTGCCTTCACGTGCTCAGCGTCGATGTTCACCCGATCTATCTTGGCACGAGCTATCGTGTAATAAGCATCAGTGCCAATTGATCGGGACACTCAACCGATCGATCCTAACACGAGCTGTCATACACTATGCATTGATATCCGACCGATCGGGCCTACCACGAGCTGTCCCACAGACGAGTTGCACGATCCTTATGTACTCCTTCGACCCTTCTCATTTGGTCAGACTCGAGGAGTAGGGGGCTTATGGTGTGGTTGGTCGTGTTAGGCCCAAGCCCAGGTCCACGCATTCACGACCCATTCACAGAAACCCCCATGCATACGTAAAAACCTACGTAAAGACCTAAACCTAGCATCTATTCCACATATAAGGTACTACTCTGCCATGATACATGTACGATATTAGAACCCTGATTTTCTATGTTTTACAGCGACCAAAACCCTCATAAAAAGACTAAATTGAGCATCGGAGGGGCCTGCCGGTTATCAACCCCCGGCGTGCCTTGTGTTGTTTTGCATGTGATCTCTTGCTCAAGACAATCAATCTCATGGATCCAAACAGTAGCGTCCTGCTTCACCAGAATCAGGCAGAACTAGTTATAACTTTTGATTTGAGTGGAATTTTGAGGCTTGTTATGTTAATGGACAGTTCTTTTTGAGTCGACGTTCTTCTAATTGTGAAACTGAAAACATGATTATGCCAGTTTTTAAGATCTAAAAGGGAAAGCCAAATAGGTTGTAGCTTATACCGAAGTATCTTTTTTTTTTCAAATCTATTTTGATGTCAAAAAATGGTTAATATTAATTGATACTTCTTTAATTCTTTATATTTTTTCTTTTTTGCAAATATTCAAGAGAGTTACATGGCTTTTATTCTTTAATAGTTTTAAAGTATTGTAAAATTTGATTATTTAGTGATATTATGTAATTTTTTATACATATGAGCAAACTTTAGTTTTTGATTCTCTTTCAAACACTTGATTTTTTCACTTGGTAAGATTTATATGTCAGTTTGTTTTAAATTTGATAGTTGAATAATAACATAATTAAGAGGTAAATTGATAGAAACAATAATACATGAATTAAGGGAGAGTTAAATATTTATATTTTCATTTTTTCTCAATATGATAATACTATACTTTGTTATCATAAAAAAAATTAAATAAAGGAAATTTAGAATCTATGTTTTGATGATAATAAATCATGTTTTCCCATAATATTTTATTTTGGTGATTCAAAGAAAGTAAAAGTAAATTATTTAAGCATATGAATCAATTGATCTAAAAGATAAGCTATGTAGCTAAGTTAAGTATGAAATGACCTACGAAGCCAAAAGGGAATATTAAAGAACTTTAATTATACAATGTCATTGTAATCTTTCTTATATTCTTGGACATTTAATGTTTTAGGAGCTCTTTATGTATAAAAAATTTCATATTCAATTTCAATGCATAAGCCTTTTAGTTATCAAAAGGAATTAAAGTTTTGATTTTTAAATAAAAAACTTTTGGTCTTTAAAACAAAAATTTAAGAACTTATGAAAGTGAACAACGAGAAGTTTATACTAAAATAGGCTATTTTAATATTTTTGACAAACTTAAAAAATTAAAGATTAATGTTTCAAATTACTTTTAAATGTTGATTTATGTTGGATTTATGCTACCTTAAGGGATAGGCTAGTCAAGCAACCAACTATACATTCGACTAATTGGTGGAGTAGTGGATATTTTAGATAAATATAAGATTTATATAGCGTACATCTAGGAGATAAAGTGGATGGGGCTAAGCAAAAGAGATTAATAAGTTTAAACATTGGTATTCAAGGCATTCAAGATGATAGAATGAGGTAGACATTTTAGTTATCAAGGAACTTACAAATCATATTTTAGGGGCAAAAAGGACTAATGATAGGATTATGTCCTTAAAGATCATAGTGAAAGACACTGTTTTCAGTGTAGTGTGTGTTTGTGCACTTTAAGTAGGTTTTAATGAACAACTTAAACGTAATTCTAGGAAGAGATAGATGAGGTCCCCCGATGAGAAAGATATTTTAGGAGGAGACTTTAATGGTCATATAGGGGCAACCTCAGATGGGTATCCATAGACTTATAGGGGTGTTTTCATTAAGGTGGTAGGAATGATAGTAAGACTATTGTATTGGGTCTTACTGTAGCATTTAAGTTAATGATAACCAATTCTTTGTTTTTAAGAAACACAAGGAGTGCCTGGTGACTTTTAAGAGAAGAATCACAAAACTTAAATTAATTACTTCCTTGTAAGGCGAAGCAATCGACCTAGGAGCAAGGATTGTAAGGTAATATCAAATGCTTGCTTGTTAACTCAGTATAGACAAGTCTTAGGAGATGCACCAAAGTCAGATGGTAGAATTTAAAAGGGAACACAGTGGAACAACTTAGGAATATAGTATTATATAGAGAAAAATAGAAATTGGAAGGAGATGTTAACTAGTTATGCAAAATTGTAGCAACTCTTTTAAGAAATACAACTAAAGAGGTCTTAGAGGCTTCTAAAAGGCCTAAGGTTAGTAAGATAAAGTCTTAGTGATGCAATGAAGATGTACGAGAAAAGGTTAAGATCAAGAAAGGTGCTTATAAGCTATATTAGATAGCACCACAGAGGTAGAGAGATTAGTTAATAGAGAAAGGTACAAATTGGTAAAGAAAAAGGCAAAGAAAATAGCCTCAGTTGATAAACCTAGATCTTATAAGAAATTGCACTAATGATTGGAAACTAAAGATGAAGTAAAACGAAGTTGTCAAGAGCTAGGCAACATAAAGCTAGAGACTTATATAAAGTTCCTTGTATAAAAGATGAAACATAATAGGTCGTGGCTGAAAATGGCATAAAAAAAACATGACAGAGGTACTTTTATAGCTTTTTTAATGAAGGCAAAGAGGACAAAATCTCCTTAGGTGATCTTACCACGTTTGAGAGGTTATGTAACTTTACTCATTGTCAATGGGTTATAAGGAAAGAAATTAAAAGAGCTTTAATAGAGACAAAGAGTGGAAGGGCAATAGGGCCTAATGAGATACCCATAAAGGTCTGGAAGAGCCTTGGTATAGAGGGTCTTACTTGGTTAGCTAATCTTTTTAATATGATTTTTAAGTCTGCCAAAATGTCAGATAAGTGGAGACTTAATATGTTAATTCCTCTTTACAGAAACAAATGGGACATCCAAAATTGTGACAACTATAAAGGCATCAAACTACTTAGTCACATCATAAAGTTATAGGAGAAACTGAATAAGAAGAGAGTGAGAAGGTAAATACTCTATCTTAGACCTACTCATTCTAACATTTCTCTCTAACATTCTAACTTGACATTGACCTCCTCCTTGGTCTCATCCACTAAGGCAATATCATCAATAAATAACATACATTAAGGTACCTCTCATTGAATATAATTGGCAAGTTCACCTAATACTAATGTGAACAAAAAAGGCTTAAGGCAGAGCCTTGGTGTAGTCCAACACCAATAGAAAGCGCTTCCATGTTGCCTCCTATTGTCCTTATACTAATCAATGATCCTTCATACATATCTCTAATTACTCTGATATAAGTCATCTGAATGTTCTTTGCCTCCAAATACCTCCATAAGAGTTCTATAGGAACCTTGTCATATGCCTTCTCCAAATCAATAAAAACTATATACAAATCTCATTTTTGTTCCATGTAACATTCCATTAGTCTACGGAGAAGACGTATTACTTCTGTCGCTGACCTACTAGGCATAAATCCAAATTGGTTGGCTGATATAGAAACAACTCTCGGGATTCTCTTTTAATTACCTTCTCCCACAGCTTCATAGTGTAACTTAATAATTTGATGCCTCTATAATTGTGGCATTGTTGGATGTCCCCTTTGGCCTTGTATAAGGGGATCAACCTACTTAATCTTCATTCCGATATTTTGGCTGACTCGAGGATCACATTAAAGAGTTAAACTAACTACTCAATACCGACAACTCCTATTTGCTTTCATACCTCTATAGGGATCTCATCCGGCCTTACGGCCTTTCTGCTCCCCATCCTCCTCAAAACCTTTGTAACTTTTCCCCTTGAGGCGCTTCCCCATAAGTATCTGTTAATAAAATTCCCCGACATAAGGGGTTCACCTAACTCTATGTTGACCAATATGTCTTCATTATACAGGCCATAAAAGTATCTCTACCATCTTCTCTTGATGACTTGGCCTTTGTGAGTACTTGTCCTTATTCATTATGTATACAGGAGATTTGTTTGAAATCCTTCGTCTCATGTGTCCTTGAACGTGTCCAAATCCCTGTATATAGTCTCGTATACTTCTCCTTTAGCCACTGAAATAGTCTTCTTTGCCTTCTATTTTGCCAGTCTATACCTTACTCTATTAGTTTGCTGCTCAGCCTCTCTTGTACTTGCTAAAAGATCTTTAAAAGCTCTCTTTTTCACCTTTATTGTCCCCTGCATCTCGTCTGACCACCACCAAGATTCCATCTACCTACCTCCTGTACTTTAGATACCCTTAGGAGTTTTGTGACAATTTCTCTCACTACGAGGGCTACTCCCTCCTACATCTGATTAGCATTCCCACTCACAGACCATGTTATATTATACTGAACTTGAGTCCTAAATTGTTCCACCATGTCCCCTTTTTGCCTCCACTATCTAACTTTATGACATTGTTTGGTAAATTGTTGTGACCTCCATCCCTTAATTCCTATATTTATATAAATCTCCACTAGCTCTAATTACCTATAAGGGTCTCAATGTTTTAGGAATTTGTCTGCAATCGGTCAACATTTTGTCTTCTCCTAAACTCAAAACTTACTGAAGGAATAGACCTTGCTCTATCATCAAAAGTCAAAGCCACCACTTTTATCCTAATAACCAACACAAACCATATAAGACAAGCACAACAATTCCCTAAATCATAGTAAGATTACTTGAGAAAGGAAACAATAAGTGGAGCATTAAAAGGTTAATAAAAGGAAATAAATAACAACTCTTAAAAGAAAGAGAAAAAAAATCAAAAAAATAATATCCAATATAAATAAACACTTTCTCAAACCTATATAATTAAGTAAGAACACTACCACTTTACTCAATCTAACATAAGCTTATGCACAATGGTTTAAAGAACTCTCCCTAACTTGAAAAGGAGAAAAACAAAAGTTATTTCAGAGTGGAATTGAGAAGATTATCAGACCATCAATAGGTAAAGTAGTAGCTATAATAACCACCTAATAAAGAATTATGATTCAGTTGTGGAACATAGATTGGAACTACTTATAGTCAATAAAAATATGTGAGTTTGAAGTTTAAGATTTGGGAGCTATTTTCTTAGGCAAATTATTTACCAATAAGGAAGAATAAAGCTAGATTCTCATGGTTGAATCCACAAAATCAAAAGGCCCTAGCTAAATGCAAATGATAAAGCTTGAAATTTTTATTAGAAACCTAACAAAAGATAAAGTCTAAAAGTAACCAATTGATACTAAAAATTAGGATTTATAAGGAAAAGAAAACACATTTCTAGTTTAAAAGTTAGACAGATAAAAGAGTAAGAAGAATGTAATGAAAACATAAAAAAATCAATTACTATAACGTATTTTTTAAGAGAAATGAGAAACAAATCAAAATGACTCACCTTAACAAAGTACAACATTAAAGAATATTAAGGGGTGTTATGAAGAAGATAAGCTAAAAACAAAGTGGAAGGTAGAGTAAAGTATGGCAATGTTGTACAAAGTGGAAGTAGAGTCTGGTAGTGGTAGTAATACAAGAGTATTGGATAAATAGGGTTTACTTGGTTTTCACGAAAGCAAGAGAAAGAGGAGAAAATTTTGAATAAAAAATCCGGAGGTGTGTAAAGAAGTGTGCTTGGGTTTTGAGAATGTGAGAGAGAGGTGAAAATTTTGAAAAGAAAATCCAAAGGTGTGTAGACAAGATCAAGATCTTGCAAACTTAACAAAAAGAAAAAGAAATAAACTCCCCCAAATTTGGTGACAAGAAAACCATAAAAGTTAAAGAACCAAATTCATAGATCTTGAAATTATACTTCACTAAAACTAGTACAAGAAAACTTGAATTGTAAAAATCTAAAAATTCTAGATTATAAAAAAGAATAAAGTTTAAATGGATTATTGCTCCTACAAAAGAAATTAAAAGAAGGTGTGTAGGAAATAGCAATATTACGAGTAAGTAATAAAAGACGAAAAAAATTAAAAAAGATAGAAACTAAATCTTTACTAATTCTAATATCATCATTTGTCTCTTATAAATAAACCAACTAATCACTTAAAATAGTCAACTCTTTTTCTTTGAGATCTTCTCAAGCGTTATTTCTTGTGGTTCATATATGATAGGTGGTTGTGAGTTAGTATAGGTGTGATCCTTCTTTCAAATAATGTTTAATATTGTCTAAATTTTCCTTAATTAACATAAAAATAATGGGAGAGACTATGGATGAAGAAGCTTTTATGGATAAAGGAACATTTATCTTTACTTTTTTGATATCCATATTTTATCTTTCTTTACTCCCACTAACTTTACCATTCTTAACAAATATGGTATGTATAGTTTCTACAATTCTAGGACTATGATTTGGGCAATAAAAATTAATTCCTTTAGATTTCTTTGGGTAACATATAAAGTAACCATTAATCTTTCAAGAATCTAATTTCCTTTCATATGGATTATGGATTCCTAGCTCTATTAGGCAATCCCAAACATACATATTTTTCAAACTACGTCTACTTTCAACCTATAATTCAAAAGGTGTTTTTGGAACTATCTTACTAGGGACCCTATTTGATAAATACATTGCATTTTTAATGGTATACATTTATATAGAATTAAGTAGTGAAGAGTTAATTATCATTCTCTTAACCATATCTATTAATGTCCTATTATGTTTTTCTCTCACACCATTTTATTAAGATGTGGCTAACATAATAGACTGTGTAAATATATCATGTCTATCAAGTAACTTTAAAAAGGGATATGGACATTGTTCTGATTCATCACGTTTCCTATAGTATTCACTACTCTATTAGATTTTACAATTTTCACCTTTTTGTCCAATTACATTTCAACCTCAATTATGTATATTTCAAATGCATCCATTATTTAAAGGCATCCATTATTTGAGATTTTCCTTAAGTAAATAGACATAACCATATCATGAGAAGTCAATGATAAGAAATGAAATATTTTTCTCTATTAAAAGAAGGAACATTAAAAGGTCTACAAGCATTAATGTGTATAATTTGATAAAATGGTTCAAGTCATTGTAAATGCATTGATTAATTGAAATGTAAAATGTATTTTGAAGACTTCAAATCTATTCATTATGTTGGGAGAAAAATAACACAACTCTCTAAAAATACAATCGAATATCAACGCCAAGAAATATCAATGCCAAGAAATAACCCTTCAAATTGTAGTAGTAGAATAATACGAGAATAAGAAACTAAAACGATGAAACAAACACCAAGATTTAACATGAAAAACCCTCCAATGTATAGGAAAAAATCACGGCACAAACTGATAAATAAATCCACTAAACTCAATAAGGATTTATAGAAAAAGTTGATCTCTCACCCCCCATAACAACAAGTTATAGCAGAAAGTTTCATGATTGAAACCAAAGTTAATATCACAATCAACAAACCCTCAAACTAATCCCAAAACAATCAAACAAGGATGAAAATCTAACCCTCTTTATCCTGTCTCTATTTTTTTTTTCTCACTTTTGGACATTGTGACAACACTCACTATCTCTTCTCTATCTCATGAATGGAGCAAGGCTTTAATAAGCTATTTATAGGCTCCTCATACTTTCCATTCAAAATCTTAATTTGACTAAACTAACTAGATTACATCTTATCCTAATTAGATTATATCATATTATCCAATAAGATAACATCCCTATCTAAATAGGACTCCATCTTATAGGATTTATCTATATCATTATTAATAAGATAAAAGATTATATTTAACTAGGAATGATACATCCTTATCCACGAACAACTTCACTATCTTCAGATGATCCTCTGATACAATCTTTATTTTTTAGAGTTGATATCTATCTACTGTAATCTTATCTGCCACATCATTTAAGATCCAAAAATAGGGTTGGATACTTAACAATCTCCCCCTCTAGAATAAATATAAGAAGACACATTATTCTCCATCATCTATTTGAGATTCATCTCGATAAGCCCATTGTAAATCTTATGCTTGTTTATGGGAACCATATTAGCAACATTCAAATTTATATAAATATAAGAAGACACATTATTCTCCATCATCTACTTGAAATTCATCTCGACAAGCCCATTGCAAATCTTATGCTTATTTATAGGAACCAATTTAGTTAGCATATCAACAACATTCAAATCAGTATAAATCTTCTTTAACATTAATTTTTGCTCTTCTATCATGGACCTCAACAAATGATTTCTGATGACTTCATAAAATGCAACTTCTTTCACATCTTTAGGCCCCCCTCTATATTAAGTAACAAGTACTTAAAACTTGGATACCTTTTAGAAAGTCTTTTCTTCCTTGTTGACTTTCAAAACTACGTTTCATCAGTTGTTGTATCCCATTGCTCCCCTACTCATTATCCTTAATAGGACCATAGATATCTGAATGCTTCAACTCCAATAACTCTGATTTCCTTGCAAATCTTCTCTTAAAAGAGACTTATAATACTTTCCAGTCAAGTAATGATCACAAGGATTAAGCACTTGTGAGTTATTAACTGGGATAAGGAATTTTATAGATAGTAACTTTAATCCCTTCTCACTCATTTGTCCTAATTGTCGATGTCACAAATTTGGTGAAGATCCCTCTTTGGTTGTATATAGTTCTCCACCATCATACACCTTAAGTGTGTCTTATACATGAGTAACAAAACACTCCTCGGGTTACCATCATTGTGCCTCTGGATAATTGCCACTTCCTATCCTGAAAAATATGCTTAAATGCTTTTTAATCTAACACATTCGCTGATAAGAGGTTCAGTTTAGATTGGGGAAGTGTCATACATCTCTCAAGGTCAGTATATATATGATATTTGTCTGAACCCAGATATCACTTATACTAACTATCTTGGCAAAGCTTTGATTTTACGTCTTAATGCTCTCAAAATCTCCGCTCTTATAGCTTGAGAAGTACTCTTTCTTTGGAATATAATGATAATATGCTCCAGTGTCGATCAACCATTTTAAACCAACATTATTGAAATCGAAGCATTCACTAGTTGCACAAACAAGTGTCACCTCATCATCCGTACTTAAAATAATTACAATTGTTACTCTTATCATCATAACCATCCTCATCTTGATGAGCTTCCTTTTTTTTATCCCTCTTCCACTTATAACAAAAATTTTTAATGTGTCCTGACTTATCGCAATAGTAGCACATCTTTACGTATTTGTCACCTTTAGACTGTGAACTATTTTTTGACTTGTCATGACCATTGGGACCCCTACTTTTGTTCCTCCCCTTGCTTTCTATCAGGAAAGC
>JANITW010000234.1:21093619-21103866 GCA_027564335.1 Erythroxylum williamsii | reverse complement strand
ATAATAATAATAATAACTAAACATTAATAAACATAACAGTAAACATAATAACTAATATTATATGATAATAACATAGGCGACGGGAGACGGAGACTTCTCTGTTCTCCCTTTTTGGAGTAAACAGAAATTTATGTCCCTGTCTACTGAAAACAGGGGACAGAGATGTGGAAACAAGAAGCAAACACTCACGGAGACAAAGATTTTTCTGTCTTGTTCACTGTCCCCATGTCTGGAGACACTAACCATACGCAGGGTAAGAGCTCAACAGATCTTATGTCCCCTTGCAAATCAGTAAAGATCTTCAACCACATAAATCTACTGCTTCCAGTAACAAAGCTACAGGCGGGGTTTGGAGGCAATGTTGGGTTCTGCTTCACTTAAATTCTCTCTCGATCAAATCAATGTTTCTGGAGCTATAACTTTCCAAAAGACGAAGGGCTGTTTGCTGTATGGTGACGATGACGAAGAGGAGGAGCAAAAACTCCAGTTTATGGAGGGTCAGACGGAGTTTCTAGAGAACTTGGATCTATGTTTGATACTGTGAAGAAAACAGATGCAAATGTCACAATCTTTTTACGATAACGGCATGGTAAAAGGTATCATCAATATCGAGAGAATTATCAGAGCTTCTTTTCGACTTGAACGCATCTATTCAATATCATAATTCTTCTCTAGTTTTTATTTTTATTAATGATATACATGGCAGCAAATTCAGGACACACTGCAGATCCGGTCGGCTCCGTTTCCAACGGAAGCGGAGAAGACTACGACGGCTTCGGTGTTCGGCTGCAGGCTTAACTAAATTCTTTATTTTTTATCATTTAATTTAATAATTTAATGCATCTTATTATTATAACCCACGGGCTAAAATGTTTCTGAAAATTGAAATTTTAATTTTATTAATTTTGACTAGTATTATAAAATTAGATAAGATTTAAAATTTCCTAAATTATAATCCATAATTATTTTAGAATTTTTAGATCATTATGAAATTATAAATTTAACCACAATATCCAGTGTAACTAAACAGTACTTTTAAACAGAGCAAGTACCTACCCGTTCCTCTCGTCACATGCACCTCCGAATAACATTTTTCCGTGAAGTTGATAAATGACGATTTCTAGCGTCGACTACTCATCAATGATTAAGTGGATAAAACTTCTAATTCTGTACATTTCTTCCAAGATATTTAAATAACAAGAACCAAAAATCCTGGAACTGTAAGGTACTATGAATCCAGGACCTCAGCAAGAGGCAAAGATGCAGGGCGTGCAAAAATTTTGTTACAGTGGGGTTGATTTACAAACCGCAGAAGCAGGGAAGTATATACAAGTTGATATTAAAAGTTCGAAGTTGAGCAAGTTGAATTCGTTGTGTCAAGCTTAATAACCCTTGTATTGTACGACCCACAAAGGTTACATTTGTGATAAAGCCAGTGGAAGGGTGCCGTTCCCTTCTTGTCACAGTCATTGCATAATATATCCTGGGCAAGATAACCACAATTAGTTTCAACTTTTACAAGACCAATATACTTGAACAATTTTGGATGGGTTACCTGACAACGGTCCCTGTATTCTTCTGGAAGCTCTTCAGAAGCCAACAAAGCATCGAGCATGCCAAAGTAAACCTGAGCAGAAAAGGCAGAAGGGTGAGAAGACCCAGCAATAAGTTTCTTGGTTTGACTCTTAGCACACATGAGATGATTGCCACCAAAATTAACAGAGAAAGTTCAGCTGCATATACACGTGTTTCTTAATCACATTGGCAACACCTCATGTTTCAGGACTAACCAACTCATCAAAAGTGGAGTAACTTTAATTCATTGATTAGCTCATGGTCTTCCATTCCCATTCTGCTAATTACGCTCTTCTACTTAAACTGATGGCTAACTTTCAATTTCTTATTCTTAACTGTTCCATTCTTCCCCTTCATCCATCAATAAACTTATCCAAAATGCAACTATTCAGGTTCTCACAAACTTTAAATTGCTCAAAGCAGCTCAATACCCTTGGATTTCAGTAATCAAGCTGTTTAGAAATACAGGTATGCTTGATACTGTACCACCATTCCAAGGGAAACGGTCGAATCACGTTTCAAATAAAACCAAATTTCAATTAGCAAATACTATCGAATATGTGATATTGTTAAAACGACTTTCATTAAAGGAAAAGGGTGTGAAATAGTTCACAGCCATGCCGGTCTTAAAAGGCCTCAACCACATCACAATATTATCACCATGAACATCAATCATAATAGCACACATGAAAATTTAAAAAGGCAGTTCATATTGATCTTACCGACATATCTCCCAACGATTTGCTACAAATTGGGCAGGTGTAATGGCTGCAAGTATATGCCTGACACAATGAAAGGTGAAATAAGGGTTAGTGCCCTATCAGATTTCATTTGAATTGTTCCAACTGTCAAGTAAAAGCCCAGTAAAGTACAGACCTGAAAGCAGCTTGAATGCATGAAATGGCCACAAGGGAGAGCTCTGACACTTGCACTCGAGGTAAATAAGAAATCACAACAAATGGGACAATTTGTTTCAAGCCCTTTTTCTCGACATTTGTGGTCAACCAGCTTCATTGCGAGGCAACAATTACACTTCATGCAATGAAAGAAGTCAATGCCAAGACCCTTCCCAACTCGGCATAAATTGCAGAAAGGGCAGTGATAGACAGTTCTGAAATTATAGCAAGAGATGTAAGGGATACAATTGACGAGCAATATAATGCAGCTGTAAATATAGAAATCATAATTAAAGGTTACTGGATCTATTCAGTACGGAGTAACTGCTCCATTCTAGCTTATCACAGCATCTTAAGCTTACAACTGTAGTTCAGAGGATCATGCAAACATGAACATAACACATTAACAAGAATGGACACAGATCAAGGTAGCATCAAAGAAAAAAGAGCTCAGTGAAAGCTTAACCTTTCATCATCGAAGAACCTGCAGATGTTACAATAGTAATTTGCCATAGAGAACCCGCCACAAGAAGGTGTCGAGCATACTGGTCCAACAGGCTGGATTTTCAGGCAGCGCATACACATAATTTCAGATGTAGCTTTCCTGCATGTAGAATTAATTACTAATCAGCATCATCAACTTCACCAGTTTAAAATTAAAACAAGAACTTCATCAATAGAAAAACATTACCGGTCCATAGAATGGTCACTGACTTTATCATGACAGAACCGGCAAGTAAATAATTTTCCACAGCAAGCAGCACGAAGTTTGCAATTTCTTTTATAATGCTCACATCCAAATACTTTTTTCTCTGGATCCCGGAATGAAGGGAAACATCCAAGTAAGTCTTCACTATTTGAATTCTCACCAAGTTGTGATTGAGGAGACTTCTGCTGGGCAGCTATCCAGCGACTAACATAACCAATATATTCATCAGAGAAACAGAAAGCTATAGTCAGAAACTTCACAGCATGTACAACAATAAAACAAACCTGGTCATAAGATTTTGAATAAGGTAGGCTTTTCTTCTAGGATCAAGAGTTGAATCACGAGAAACTTTTCTTATCTCTGCTTCAAGCTCATTTTGATTCATCCGAAAAATATCTTTCCACCCAGGCTTAAATGTCTGATCACTGGTATCCAGGCTCTCATATAGATCAGTACCTAAACAAGAAGGGTCAACAACCATCCCAATAATCATTCCGTGATACGAAACTCTAATTAATAATGCGATAGAATCAATAGGTAACAGCAAATAAAGATAGGACAAAGACCTAGAGATATACAACTCTCTGATGTTGTTGCATGTGGACTTGCAGCAGAAGTTCCTTCCCACCATTCATTAAGCCACTCACTGAACATTGTGTTTTTCGTAGCCTGTTTCCATGTATCCATCATCTTATTTTGTTCCTCCTGTGTAAGAACAGATGTCACCCAAGGAAGCATTGACTGAAGCACCTCTGCACCAGTAGTACCAATTATTCGGCCAACAATTTTATCCTGTTCCTCTACAGAAAAATGCCTATCAAATAATGGCCACAACTCCAGTTCTTCTCGGTAAACATGTTGATCCAGGGTTACTCTCAATGATTTGCACATGCTCTGAAGTGTTGTTGCAAGCTGATTATACTTCCTAACAGCATCTGCGCGATGAGACAGGTCTGCGTGATTATTTGATAAAGCATCAGGGACATCTGTACTCTTCAAGCATTCATGAAGATGCGTAAGCTCAGAAAGTGCAGATGATATATATTCAAATAATTTTTCCTCCTGTAGATGGTCTAGAGTGTAAGAATGGCTAACATTATGAAGTGTCTCTTTAGATTCTAGGGCAGGGAAAACTATATCATCTTCCGCATTACTATGAGCCCTATATAAACCCCACAACAGACGAAATCTACCAGTAAACTGCCTAAGCAAAGTTTCACTGCAATCAGTTAGTTTTCCAGATTCTATGTCTAGGTATTCCACATCTTTGCGGATGGCCTTATGAAATTTGAAAATGTTGTCTATAGGCCGGGATGCATAACCAACATCAGCAGGACTAGAATCCATCTCCCAGTTAAAAAGACTGGAGTTCAGGGAGGGAGCAGCACTAATAGAGGAGCGTAGTGATTTTGCTGCAGCAAGACAGCTCATTCCTAAATTACTGCTGTTCACTCCTAACCCTGGAACACAGCAAGATTGATTGCTACAAGAGAGTTTTTCTGGGTTTCCATTTCCTGTAGAGCAGCAGGTATGACTTTCTTCCTGAGATAATATGTTTCCACGCTTAAGCGGTCTTCTACAGTCATCTGCTTCAGTGGACAGTTTATCATCAGTAAATGATGTAAAACTGCACACTTTGGAAAGTTGTCCACTATCTCCCTCATTTCCAGATAGAACTCTTGCTGGACAACAACCAATGGCATTTGAAGATAAACAAACATTCCTGGAACGACCTTTGCATGCCCACCCAGAAAAAAGTGTAACTAATGCCGTGTCTGATGCAGGAGCTGCATCAGATTAGAACTAAGTTAGGAACTGTGGAAACTGGTAATAGAAATGGCAAAGAATGGACAACTTTCTCAATACAATACTAGTGCAAAATACAGTTAAAGATCAACAACAAACCTGCCATGCAAATGTTTTGAAGAAAAGCCATTGCTTGCTCATCATTAAGTGATCCTACGAACCAGGGCAACACACACTCGATCAACTTCAGGGGCATCACACATAAGCTTTCATAAAGAAGTTCTCGCTGTCTTTTGGTACTAAAATATGTTCGAGCAAGGGGGAGAACCTACGGCACATAGTCAGCAAAGGATCATGAAGACTGAAAGCATAAACAAACCCCATCTAAAATATTTATGAAGTAGGAAATGGAAAAACAGATCTATGAGAATGACAAGTTTTATGCAATAGAGAAGAATTAGCATGTTAACCTGAACTTCTTCGTTTTGAAAGTGCTTCTGGATAGTATCCATGATCTGATCTGCTTGCAAGCACAAGTTTGTGTAAAACTCAGTGACAGATACATTGGCTCCAGCACTTTGAACGCTTTCAATGAGGCACCTAAGCTTGTCGAATTGACTTTCTTCTTCTACATGCTCCTGTACAAAAGAGATCTCTGCATCTACAGCAGGGAATATAACTTTGTCCTCAGCAATACTGCAGTCAAAGAGGCATACCACCATTCATTTCACAAGATATAGCCTAATAAACAACAAAGTATGTTTTTGGTAACTCTGTGAAGCACAGAGCTGAAAGAAGTAAGGAGCTCCAATATCTCACCAATCAGACCACTTAATGAATCTAGGGTCATCATAAAGGAGATGTCTATACTTTGAGGAAGTCAACTTCACTTGAAAACAGAATTGGCAATAAACCTACCTGTGAAAAATGCAAACTTCAGCAATGAATTGTAGCCGCCTGTTCAGTGCAGAAAGGTCAGAAACATCTCCAGAATGCTGTATCTTCCTAGCTGCTTCAGCTATATCTCTCAACTCTCTTTTTATTGCATTATGCCAAAGTAAAATTTCATCTATAGGATGGGACAAGGTGGAATTAGTGTCATCACAGCTTAACTCCATAAATTTCCTTTTGACTGCCTTTGATGAGTTGCACAAAGAGTCACATGCACAAGTCGCCTTGCTACTTTGGCAAACAAAGGATGATGTCCCAAATTCTTGACAATGAGCCTTAGAATCATCTACACAACTCTTACACAAATCTGACAATTTGGTCCCTTCCATCCATGTGAATATTACCTGCAACAACAGAACCATTTAATTTCGCCCCTTCATCTCCTTAACAATGAAAGAACATTCAGAAACCATGTTCCTAACAAACCAAACGTCTCCAAAAGGACCCTCACCTGCTGAAGAAGTTTTCCTTCCGGGATAATTTTGCACAAGCACTTGCGCATATCTTGATCTTCATCAGATGAAATAGAGGAAGAAAGCCAAGGAAGGAACTCTGCCATCATGTTAACAGGAATGCTGCACAAAAACTGCCACACCAACGATGCTTGCTCTTCAAATGAAAACTTTTCTATAAGCAAAGGGAATACCTGCAGCACTCAGCAACTATGTTGTAAGCATTCAACAACATTACATGCAAGTATCATACATTTGATAGCAAACTAAAAGACATATCATTAACATTCTACTTCAATCTAAGTGGCAACAACTTGTTGCAGATATGATGCTAGAGTCAACAGTCCTAAATTCTTTAGTGAAAAACCTCTAAACTTGTAAGGTGCCAAAGGAAAATGATGTGAAGATTACCTGTAGGACTTCAAATGAAACTTAAAAGGTACAAAGACAAGGATAATAGTAATTTATGCCATTTAAACATACATAAGAGAAAGGCCATTTGTGGAAATAGTAAATACCTGCTCTTCTTCCTTGTGCATATGCTGGCTAAGAGATGTTTGAAGGGCTCCAGTGCGGGAGGCTAATTCCCTGCGATAGCTTTCTTCATTTTGCATGTTAGAATTGAGCAGCTCAAATAACTGATCAAAAAGAACACTTTCCCCCTCATGTTCAAGGGAGTAAGTTCTTGCCACATTCTTTACACGTATATCAAGAGCTGGAAAGATAACCTACAAATCAAAAGAAGAAACAATGAAAACATTCCATTATTTAGCAAGACCAAAACCTTCAAAAGGAAGCAGAGACATCATCTTGCATCACAAGATATGGGACTGTAAACTTCACTTATCATGTTATTCTGCTTGCTTACCCTTCTATCTCGCTATGCAAAGTCCTCATGGATATATTCTAAAGTATCTAAATTGTTGCTTGTCACTATCAACAGGTCATGTCGACAGCATGTAAATTAAGAAAAGAAGAGTAAATTTCTGAAGAAGGGTGAGAAGACTGATGTAAGGTATGCAATTGGAATCAACTAGCCCAAAAGCCAACGCCCAAAAATACACACTGTTAAATAGAATAAAACTATATTCCAAAAGATTAAGCAATTTATAGCCAGCAATATTTGCAGCTAACGATTTATCAATCCCTTAATTGTAGCTAATCAGAAGCCCACATCTCAAAATGCTTTATGAGATTCAGATTCTAGCCAAGAGTTTTTGATAAAAGTTTTTTCTATCACTATATACTGTCACGTCAATCGGAAAATATCAGATGGCATCAGGTACAGGCCAAACATTTACAACTACTAAAAATAACCTCTACTGAAACAATCCAACTGAGGAAATTGAATAATTTTCATGAATGCAAAAGCATAATTAAGATAGAAATGAAAGAAGATAACTATAGTTCTTTAACTATTTCACATATAAAAAAGAAATCAAAGAACATTAGAAGCAATAAGAGAGAGCTCTGAAGAGGAAGGAATCTCTATCTGAAGCAGGAACCAACCTCGTCCTCAGCATTGCAGTGGTGCTTATAAATGGCGCGGAAAAACTGATACCTATCCAACAAGGGGCGAAAATCGCCGCCGCTAGTGACGTAGGCCATGGCGGCGCGGTGGAGGCCGTCGAGCTCGGACCTAATAGCCTTGTGGAAGAAGAGGAATATTAGGATTGGCGATTTGAGCGCCGAATTCTTGACGCAGTTCTTTGTCGGCGTAGAAGGATCAATTGGGTTCACAGGACCGGCCATCACCGCCACGCCTCCAGCACCGCCGCCGTCTAGACCCGAAAATGGGGCCGCCATTACCGGAGAGATCTCAATAATTCCCGAGGCCTTGAGAGAGATTGCTCCTATGCTCTGAGTTGGTTAGATTTCCATATCCATTATCACGGCTTTTCTGGCCTATATATATTCTTTTTTTCTTTTTTCTTTTTTCTTTTTTTCCCCCTACGTTCAGCTTCCAGAAATTGCTCCCTGTATAAACATGGTTTTTTTAGATATACATATATATATATAATCTTTTCTAAATTCTAAATACGTTTTTATAAGGAGACGAAGAGAAGAGGCAAGAAGACAAAACACGATAGCTAGAAGGTTCACTATACACTGCATATGTATACGGTTAGAGACACCCAAAAAATGAAGTGAGAGGGGTTTCAATTACGTGTCGACTGGTGATCGAGTTTCCGACTTAACGTTACTAGTGCCTTACATTTTTGCCCTTACTCTGACAGGGAAATGGAAATAGGAAATACATAAATAAATATATACATATTGGCACATGGAAAATAGGCGACTCCGTCACGTAATCATATGGGTATATTAGGAAGTAGCTTCACTTCATTCTTGTGCAAATAATATCCTAAACTTTATTATTTTAAAATTTAAATCAACAAAACTAATTAAAACGGGAGTACACTTGAGTCTGACATTAGAAGCAGTCGTTGTATGAATTAGTATTTTTTTATACATTAGGAATTGACAAGGCAACTCCTAGGAAGGATAGCGCCGTTGACCCAGGCGTAAGTAGCACGTCGCCTTAATTTTTAGAATAAAACTTGTATTGGTAATTCAAATGTAATTAATGGTCACATTAATCGAATTGAAGCCGTGGATTGGAAAATTCATTTTAATTTCAATTTATCCGTTAAGAGTTAATATTATTCTTTAGATTATCATGCCATTGTCTAAACTGTTTACTTGGAAAAACTCCAATTTCATTGCTCAAAGTCAAAAAAAAAAAACTGAAAAATAAGAATTATTTTGGTAGATTAATGAAAACAGATTGATGAAGACGGGAGGGCATGAAGGCAGCACATGAAATGGAGGGCTCAAAGGTGTGGCCGTCGTTGGATGCCACGGGTTATGCCCGTGTCTTCACAAGCTTTTCTCTACCCTCCTAATTCCTAAAGCCTTGGAGATACAGATACCTCCCTTGCCACTTGCCTCGCCTGTCCACGTTGATGGGACCGCTATGCTAACATTCTTTCGACTCATCCTTACCTCTTCTTTCTTTGTAAATATATTTGAATCTAACACCTCATCTGTGATTTCATAATATTTCTTCGAAGCCTTCTTGCTTTATGTATCTTAATTAACAACTACTTGTAAATAACAACCACTTCAGAAGCAATTAATATTTAATATTCAACTTCACAATTTGAAGGTTTTGAAACACAGTTTGAGTAAATAACAAATGGATTTCCCGTAATTTTAGGAAACTTATTATCCTAAATAGATTCCAAAGTCAGCCTATTTTACTTAAATTATACTTTTTTTATTCTTATTTTTATTGAATTTTTATTTTAATATGTGAAAAAGATATTAGTTTGGATGAGCCCGCACCGTTGGGTTTTGTCCCGTTTGGTCACACCTACATCTCGTAGGGGAGCGTTGCCCATCTTGTGGAGGCAGCGGGAGTCGAACCTGTGACCTCAGGGTTTTGTTGGGTGCATGACTCACGCCTCACACTACTGAGCTAGTAGCTCAGTGGTGAGAGGCGTGCGTTTCAACGCAATCATAACCTAGTTTTCTCTGCATTCAGCAGCCTCACCTTCACCAAAAGACTGACTTGAGCGTCGGAGGGGCTAATCGGGACACAACTCCCGACGTGTCTTTCTTTGTTTTGCAGGAACTTCACACTGAAACTCTTACGTGAAGCAACCGACTCATGGATCCGAACGGCAATGTACAGTTGAGCCAAAATCCGGCAGAACTAGATATTATAACTAGACTTATTATAATATATTTTATTTTATTTAAATGATGAGGAAGGTAAATATTGTTTTACCTCCATTAAACTTAAATTTTCAAAAATATTTAAACAAGAAAAATAAATATTTTGTAAATGATTTTAGAAAGCATTAGTTTACACCCAAAAAAATTTACCTACAACTAATGGAAAAATGAATTCAT
>JANITW010000234.1:21034926-21048696 GCA_027564335.1 Erythroxylum williamsii | reverse complement strand
CTTTCTCAACTACAACACATCTAACCCTTGAATCAAGTCCTATACTTCCTTTCTAAGCTCATTCTAACACAAAATCATCAACAAAACAACAACCCAAGAATTTCTACCAAAGTTTATGAAAACCCTAACTCAAACGATTCTACCTCATTCCATGCAAATCTAGGGTTCAATTCAACCCAAACAAGAGTAGAAGTGTTTGAACTTACCAGAACTTGCTTCGATCCTTCGAAAATCGCCAACCCTAGCTTTCCTCTTTTCTCTTCTTCTTCCTCTCTTCCCACGACTCCTCTTCTCCTTTTCTCTCTTCTTTCTATTTTCTTTTCTTTTCCTTTCTTCTTTTAATTCCTAAGCCCTAAATAGCACATGTACTAAAATGCCCTTCCTTGCTTAGTCTAAAACCTCATAACTTAAGTGCCTTGCCCATTTTGCCCTTATACAAATTTACTCTTCCATAACCATTTATTCCACACTAATCTCAAATAAATCCTAATTTTCCATTAATACCTCCAATAAATTCAAACTATGCAACAATTAACACAATCAAGTTAATTCATACTTAATAACATCAAGAAAAACAAGTTTGGGGCCCAACAGAGGATAAAATGGGTTTTCGGGTCTCCCTTTCTATGTTTATTATTTTTTGCCTCGCCCACTGTAGCTCCTTGTTTTCATGATTTTTTCCTTAACTGTCACCTGCGTCGTTGCTGGTGTCTGCCTCTTGCCTGCAATTCACGCCTCTACTATATCCCAGCTCATGTTATTCTCGTTTTTTTTCCTTTGTGTCTGGTGGTGTGAATTTTATTTGGAGTTCTTGGTGTTCACGCACTCCTCCCTTGGTCTATAACGTTGGAGAGTTTCTATTTTGCTCCAGTCCACTCACCTTTCAGCTTATGTTCTTCTTCCTTTTTTTCAAATCCTCTAGTCCACGCACTCTCTCTTCTTCTTTTTTTCCTTCAGTTCACTCACACCTAGCTCTCACATTATTTCCTCCTTATTTTTTGTTCACACACACACACAGCTCTCATGTTATTTCCTCCTTATTTTTAGTTCACGCACTTTTCTAGTTCCTCCAGTCCACTCCCACTTTCAGCACTTCTATTCTCTCCAATCCATGCACCTTTAGCTGCTTTATTCTCTCCTTTGGTTTTTCTGCTCATTCCCCCTTCTTTTTGCTAAAACCACATAGCCCCTCTATTATATGGAACTTTCTTCTCTTTTTTTTAGACAACACCTCATCTCCTCTTTTTCTTTCTAGCTAACCTCTTCTGCTTTGGCATGGATTGTCTACTGTTGGTGGGTCTCTCCTCTAGCTGTACACATCTCCAGCTTTTATTTAATTCTCCAACTAATGTGCATCTCTGCAGTGCTCCAACTGGTGCTGATGTTTGGTGGTTGTTGCATTGGTTTCTTTTGTGGTGTAGTCGTGGTGGTCTCCCACCCAATGCGCAGTCCACCCTAATTAAAATCCTCTAGCCTTTTTTTAAAACCCTCGTTTCTTTTCTTCATTTTCTGGCTTGCGTTTCTTTTCTTTTCCTTGGTGGAGCCTCTTCTTCTGTTATGCTTTATTTTCCCATGTGCTGTGTTTCTCAGTGCTAGACATGACAATTTAAAATCCTCACCCAAAGCTCCTGCATTTTTTCCTATTTGCTTTTAAGTTCTGGACTCTGCCGCATTTTCTTCTTTTTCTCTAGCATTTTTCCTTTTTTTCTTCTTGTCCCTAGGAGCGTCAACTGAAATTTCACCCATTGGTTCAATTTTAAAGAATGATGGATCAGTGTATCGTTTCAAACATACTCCAGCCATTGCAACATTAAACTTGTCCAGAAGGAATAAAGGTGGTGGAGCCTCCTCTTGTGCTGCCGCTGTCCCTTGGAGATGATTTGAGTTTCATTCTCCAGCATTGTCTTCTTTTTTTATTCACCTGCAACGGCAACTTCTTTGGTCTAATTTGAGGCCAAATTTCTTGCTTTTTTATGAAAAATGAGAAAATAAAATACATAGCAATCTCAATGCAATTAAATCAATTAGCCTAAAAAAATGCTACTATAATGAATGAATGAACATGCAAAATAAATGCAAATATGATCTAAATATCTATATGAATTGGACTAAAAAATCAGCGCCACCATTAACGACAACAACCAGTGACATTTTAAGCAAACTACTGGGTCACCGATGACCCCCTTGTTGATGATTCACATATTGGCAATAATCGCCCATCTAAACCAGTAAACATGGACCAACCGCAGGACTAACAAAATGCAAATGCAAGGATATGGTTTCCAAAATGCAAGAACATATAACATACGCAGAGGTGAAATGCAATTCCAGAACAAATAATAGGCAATTCCAAAAATTGCAACAACTGAAGTTTTTTTTAGGGTTTGTTCAAGAATCAGATCATATTTGATTTTTCAATTCCAAATTTTTCGATCAATAATAATAAAAATTTTAATCAAAATATAGAATTAAAATCTCGCTCTGATACCACTGTTGAAAAACGAGGTCTAAATTTAATCCAGATTGCATGGGACGTCTCAATTACCATAGCCACACAAATTTTTGGCCTCTAACGGTATCCATAGAACATGTTGAGAGAACTCTGTAACTCTTATAGAGAGGGTTAAGCATGAAGTGCTAACTTCATAGAACTTAAGTCTATTTATAATAAGCTTTGGATATTTTAGTAATTTAATTGAAATTAAATTCTAATTTCAATTAAACTTTAATTAGAATTACAAATAATTCTAATTAAATACTAATTATACTCATATAAGATCCAATGTCTCATGTTGATTCTTATTTATTAAATATCTCATATTTAATCATAATGTTTTTCACACTTTACAATCATGTCCAACTTGATTAAAATATGTTTTTCTCTCTTTAATATATTCTTTATGTGAGATTCATTAGGTTCCTAAATATGTTGACAATGATTATAAATCATAAATCATAAATCATAATTCTAATTTATAATTAGAATTAGATAAATTAATACTCCTTTTAATTTATCTTTAATTCTCCAATTAAATGATTTATAATCATAGATTAAGATTGACGTCTAGAAATACATCATGACCACCTAAATATTTAATAATCTCAAAGTGGTTTTGATTAACCTTTCTATGCATGATCTTTTCGTATAATTCAATCATTTTATCATATAATGTTTCGATTAGACATAGAGTATGAAATTAATATCTACTTTATTTTAAGTCTAATCATATTCGTTTTCTGCTACTAGCTAATGATTCAATTAATGATATTTGTAAACTATTTACAAAAAGTCATTCTACCTTGACCAATGATTTCCTTAATCAATACTAGTCAAGGACAACATAATATTCACCTTAATTACTTTAGGGTGATTAATCATATCTTGATAACTCAACTATTTTCATATAGTTCATGCTACATTTATTGACTACCGACTGAATGAACTATGATTAGAATAAGTCATAAGTAGTATTAAAACATAGCTATCCCTATATGAGATAATTTTGGAGACCTTAAGTCAAAGAATCACATATATAATCGTCATAATGAGAATTTCTATAGACATACAAGTAATATTCTAAGTGAATTTCTCATATCAAGTCTGTTCAGTGAACTTTTCTCTAACAAGCACCCATATGTTTGTTTAAGTATCTCCATATTTTAATTATGAAATCGACCATTTCCTTTATAAGGAAAAACATAACGTGTATTAGTCTTTTTACGTTCTATTAATGTCTAATCTACTATGAACAATTTAGAGATAATATACAAATACAATATGAATCTCATAATTATAATCTCATTATATTTTAATTAGCAATGTATAATTATTCCATATACTTTATGGTATATATGTAAATATATACAAGATAAATAATGCCTTTAAATAATTGCCATTAAACTACAATCAAAATGATTGGCTATTAGGGATTATAATGGGCTAAGGTGGTCCTAGCTTGAGACCAGATCAAGCTCAAAACGGTGGGCTTGAGCCAGAGTTTGATTGGTCCAAAGAGGCTCGATCTGACTTGATCAGAAATTATTATTTTTTAAAAATTTGCAAAATTATGTTGTTTTGCCTTTACTAGCTACCCGGGCTAGAGCTCGAGGCTCGATCAACCTGAGTGTGAATTATTAGCTTTGGGCTTAGTCAGGTTGGATTGAGTTGAGCTCGGGTTGAATATTGGCTATAAGGTATAACCAACAATATTTACTTAAATGCTATTTTTTCATTAAATTTCCATACTTAGTTGGACCGTGGGAGAAACTTACAACCCAAAGTTGCAGTTACAGTGACCATGACCCTTTTGCCATTCCTATTGATTATACTAACAATATTTACCTAAATGTTATTCTTTTTTCATTAAAATTCCAACTTCTTATTTGGACTGCGACAGGATCTTACAATCCATAGTTGAAGTTACAATAACTTTGTTTTCATTTCACATGATTCAATAATAAAAGAAAATTTTCTACAATGTATGCATGTTTTAGTTAAATAAAACATACAAGGAACCTTCAAAGGTTAACTGAGCTGGTTGAAAGTTAGAATAGGTACTAAAAATTTTGTTATGATAGTTTTGCCTCTCGTTTATGTATATGTAGCTGTTTAAAATTTAAAGTTAAAGTTTTACTTTTTATAAGAAACTTATCTTATTCGAACATGAATTAATTTAAACGTAAATGACTTAAAAATAATTTATCATAATTAACACTCTTTTAAGACATCGCGAGAAAAAGAAAAAAAACCCAAAAGGCATAGCTTTGCTCCTAAACAGCGCCAAATCGGCTTTGATTACGAGTCTATGACATCATTAAACCTCTCACTCGGTCATCAAAAAGTCGCCAGCAGATACAGAATTTTCAGAAAAAAAGCAGCAAAGAAAGTAAAAAAGGGAGACAACCCCACCTCTCTTTCCTTCCATCCTTTCGCCAAAGAGCATTGTAGTTATCCCTTTTTCCTCATTTCATATTCTTTTATTCATCAAAACACAAAAACAAAGAAAGGAGAGAGAGACCATTTTCGCGCAACTTGGGATCAGATTCTGCTTTCCAATCCTGTTGACCCAGAGGATAAACAAAAAGTAAAGACTTAAGCTTTGTTGAATTCCAAAATTAGACCTCTTCAAGCTCAGATTGTCTTCAATGTCTAGTTCCAAAACTTGACCTATCCTTATTCAACAAATCCCTTCAAAGAAGTTAGATGCTTCCCCAATGCAATAGTGAAGAAAGCAATGTATAAATTTATGGGGACAAAGACGTGCTTTTGTATTCCATATATAGCTAGATCTGTTAAGCGTGTTTGCCATATTTTTTGGTAGAATTCTTTAATCTGTAAAAAATCTTTTTGAGGATGAATAACGGTGGCGGATCATCCCATAATCGGAGCCCCAGAGAGCTGGCATGCCACGCCGGCGCCGGCGCCGCCGCAGGTTAGCTTATAAAAGTTCGGAAACTTTTATGTTCCGTTGTTATAGAAATTGTAAAAGTATTGGTTTCGAACCCATTTAACGGGAGAGCTGTAAGTTAGATTACGTCAACTTCTTTCTCTGGGTTATCCACTGTTTAGTTTATTTACTTTTGTAGATTGATTGATTTGGGTGCATGCAGATGCACTTGGTTTTTTCAGTTCTTTTTGAGAAACAGTATTGATCATGTGGTTGAACAATGGTTTTAGGTTTATGATTTCTCTGGTCGGGCTATTTGCAGGTGCTATCGCAGCGACTTTCGTTTGTCCATTGGATGTGATCAAGACGAGGTTACAAGTGCATGGCCTGCCAGAAGGGACTAATTCAGGTTGTTGTTTTTATTCATTCTGTGCCTTTGATTGCTATGCTTTTTGTATTGATGCACTGGATTGATATAGTTAGTTGCATTTCCTGATGCTGGTTTTATGGTCTGCTTTAATATTGATCTAACTCTTAAAGGCTGGGGAGGTTGAGAAGGAGGGAGTATGGGCTGCTTGTTAAGAGGTTTGCTTTTGTAATGCTAAAATGCACGCTGTTTTCATGTTCTCACAGTGATTGCTGGTTTCATTTGTAGCTGCTATTTGAATTAAGAATCCTGGAGTCAGATCTCTAGCCACTGTTATTCCTTTCCTCCTCCCTTTATAAACCAGCTTTTTTCGTCTTTCTGGATCTGCCGTTCAATTATCATTAGCTGTAATTTGGCTCTGCATGAATCAGAATTGAGCAACATAGATTTAATTCAAGAGATGAACTCCTGATAATGATATTGTTTTACTAATGAATGGATTGTGCATTCTTACTGATGATATACTTTCCTTAGAGTTTTATTTCTTTTGTCAAAGTTTAGGTAGTGTCATCATCACAAGCCTTAAGAATATTGTAAGGGTTGAAGGTTTCAGGGGACTTTATCGTGGGCTCTCTCCTACAATATTGGCGCTACTTCCAAACTGGGCTGTAAGTTTACCTTTGTTGTTACTTTTCTCATGGAAAATGCTTGTAGCATATGTGGGGCTTACGGCTGCATTAATAATCACATGGGCATTTCTATAACTAGGACTTCTGATATTCCCTTCCTCCCTTCAAAGTGGATTGACCTAACATTACCTCTCTTTCTCTTCCTTTGCCAAATGTGAAATAGAGTTATTGTGTAGAAGAAATCTCATGCTAATTATGCTCCTTATCGATCACTTTAGAAGGGAAAGGGGTGAAACACTATTTTAATAACGAGCTATAGTCTTCTGTATCTTATGCAAAGGCACATCCTGTGCATACATTTATCTGGCCACCAATTGAATCTCTTTAGTTTTTATTTTGAGGTGATTTGGACTGGTAATTGATGAAGCTGACCTTTTATTACAAATTTGCGGAAAGGTTTGTAATTGAGGCTTTACATTACCTGCAGCATTGAAGAGGATAACGTTGAAAAAATGGAAACTGTTCTTAACTTTAGAATGATAATTGCACATTATTTTCTCCTGATGTACTAGCAATCTTTTGGAAGGTCAACTGCTTATTGAGGGAATAGGTTATGTCTGGAATTGATCTGTAGAACATTCTTAGGATGTGTTCCATTTTTAAAGGAAAAAACAAACTACTGTCTGACACTTTTTATATTTCTTCTAGTGACAAATGTGCTCATTTGATTTGTAGGTGTATTTCACAGTTTATGAACAACTTAAAGGCCTTCTCCTTTCACATGGTTGGTTTTTGCAGTGTCTATCACTTGAGAATAATGCTCATCTTCTCCATGTTCACTTAGATACTTGCCACATTAGCATTGTCTCTGAACTACGGTTGGTTCAGATTTTTCCAGATTTCTGTTTGTGAGAAGTTTTAATGGGTTTTCATTGTCATATGACAGGGGATGGGAGTGACCAACTCCCCATTGGGGCAAACATGGTGGCTGCTGCTGGTGCTGGAGCAGCCACAGCAGTTGCAACAAATCCATTGTGGGTTGTGAAAACCAGACTCCAAGTAAGTCTCTGTTATCATAGTATTTCTAATAAATGTGTTACTCAGAAGACATTTTTGTTTCAGCTGAACAATGCTGGTTGTCTGGTTAGATGATGGGTAGCTTCAAATCTTGTAAAACTTTTCAGCTGATTGACTGTTATAATTCTGTTCCAAGAGATTGTAATGTGTGAACCATAAATTCTGGCCCTGTGGTTGCAGGGCATAAAAAAGAAAGTGTTACATCCTCAGATATCTGTTTCTCTTTTCAGTTCCTTATGCTAATTGATTTAAATATCAGTTTCTTGAACAAGTTTACAAGTTTTTGAAAGAGATCTCTCTGTAGGACCATTTTGTGATTTGTTAGTTCTTGAATTTTTACCATTTTTCTGGCGTATTTGAGGATGTGAGTATTGTTTCCTTATAATCAAAATCAAGTAAGCTGGCTGAAGAACTTTTTTGCCCATCCATAGTCTACCAAATCATTTGAGTTACTGCTGGTTGCTTAGGGTAGGTTTATATTAGACTAACAGGCTCTGTATCAGCCAGTATGCATGTGAAGATATGAAAATTAAGATTTAGATTTGAGATATTTTGCGGTGTGAATTAAAATTTTCAAATAAGTGATATTCAAAATGCAAGGCTGATGGAAGATGATAAGAGACAAACAAAAGTTCCCATTGTTTGATTATATACTACCCCATAACAATAGGTGTTTATGGCTTTAATGTTTCAGCTTTACTAAAAGGATTTAGCAGCTACAGATTTTCGCAATATGTCATTTTTAACTTCATCCAATCAATTTAAACTGAAATCCTGATCTAGATTCCTAACATCAACTTATGAATCCAAAAGCAGTTGCAGTTCCAGTACCTAATTTCTTTTAGAATTGTAGTGCAATTTCATAATGCTCTTTTGTGCTTTGCTGATGAATTGTATTGGTTGGAATTAATTGTGTGGGATCATTAGAAAGAAGTTTTTTCGGTTCTAAGGCCCAAATAGAACAATTCTAAGTCTATGCTTGACTGGATACCCTATTTATTTGGTGAATTTTCACCATACCCACATAGGCACACATACATTCCATCATAAACTTTATATATTGCTAGAGAATTCTATCTTGCAAGAGGTCTGATCTGCTGTTCTACATGCACAACCATGACTACTTAGGTGAAATCATACCATAGGACTTGGCATGGTTTTATTTATAGCAGCATGTGGTTTACTATATGCATGTAACATCAATTATGATCAATAAAATGTTACTAAATGCCTGTAGAGAAGGGAAACTCAATGAAGACCATTTAACATTATCTCCTTGTATTCGGTACTTTGACTCAATGAAGACCTTTTAACATTATCTTCTTGTATTCAGTACTTAGAATCTACACATTTTCCTAACATGTCTTCTTGATCACCCTCTTTCCCTGTCTACTGTCAAGTGTGGCATCTAAGCACAAATGAGCCAAAGGTGAATGGGATAACTAGGAGAGGAGTTGGTGCCTGATGTGCACTGGAAATAAAATCATGTTGGGAATTTTCTGATAAGCTATAGTGCTTCTGAAGATTTTTGGAATTCCTTTCCAATATGCGCATTCACAGTTCTTAATATTTCTGATATCCATACTTTGAAATATGATTTTGAAATATGATTTATACAAGTCCAACAATTCTGCTTGCCCGTTAGCTACATCTGATGCAAGTCTTATTCATTTCGGTTCCATTACTGACGTTAATGAAGATTCCATCTCTTTTAAGACTCAAAGAATGAGACCAGGAGTGGTTCCCTACAAAAGCATAGCTTCAGCTTTGAAAAGGATTGCTCATGAAGAAGGCATACGAGGGTTCTACAGGTAAGCATTGAACATAAGCTTTAACATAGACATGCAGATTGCAATGGTAATGTTCATATGCATGGGTTCTTCAAAGCTCCATTGCTACAATTTTCTATGAAAAAAATTTGCTTTTTTTTTTTTCCGGAATTCATAACCACTCCTGGTTTGCTACAGTGGCATAGTGCCTTCCTTGGCTGGGATAAGCCATGTTGCAATTCAATTTCCAGCATATGAGAAGATAAAGTCTTACATTGCCAAGAGAGGTAATAGTATACATGATTTTGGTTATTACTTCTTGACTCCAAGATTTGGATTTTGAACTGTATTGATCATATTGTTCTGCATCTCGTAGAAAATACAACTGTCGACAAGCTAAGTCCTGTAAATGTGGCTATCGCCTCTTCAGTATCAAAAGTATTTGCCTCTGTATTGGCTTACCCACATGAGGTATGTTGTTGGATGGCTGTTCTCTTCTGATAAATTACAGCAGAGTTGTCTAGCTCAATTCATGTGGTGCAATTAAAATCGGTTAACTTGAAAACCAGGTTGTACGATCAAGGCTTCAAGAGCAAGGACAGAACAGAAACGGTGTCAAATACGGAGGAGTTGTTGATTGCATTAAGAAGGTGTTGGTGAAAGAAGGTTTTCCAGGATTTTATCGCGGCTGTGCAACTAATTTGATGAGAACTACTCCCTCCGCCGTCATTACATTTACCAGTTACGAGATGATACATAGGTTTCTGGAGCATCTCCTGCCTCGGGACAAGAATCATTGAGAGCCAGCCTAAATCTGATGGCCATATGGAACCTCAACAGGAAGGAAGTGGAAGTGGGATGGAAAAATTTCTGGGCAAGCATTGGGATACGGTCAACAGGTGAAAATAGATGTCAAGCTTAATAAAACCGAATAAAGCAATTTTGTTTTCTTCCAAAGTAGCATTATTTTCGCTTGCGCTTTTGGGCTGCTCTCACTTGAGTTATCCGGGCATAATTAGCTTGGTCAAGTCTAGTTGAGTCACCAAAAACATTTTGTAAGTTTTTAGATGCAAAATTTTGTATTGGGCCAGAGCCAGGTGAAGTATGGCAGTGTGCCTTTGGTTTTTAACTGCCATCCCCTCCATGTATAATGGCTGTGTTTGGAGCCCCCAAAACGCCAAGAAAAGGCATAATGTTTAAAAAAAAAATTTTTTTTTTGAATAATTATTGATTGAATTATAGCGAAGCTAGCCCAAAAATTAATGAGTTCACCAAAACTCAAGTCAAAACAAATTATGAAGACTTAAGAAAATTAAAAGAATTTGTTAAAAATTCCATTTAGTCTTCATTCGTAAGGATAAAGCATATTGGTCAGATTTAGCTATCATAGGGGCGATCTAATTAAAAGTATCTTCAGCTAAGTCGTTAACTCCCTCATTTTTTGCGAATCCTCTTGTTTCTTTCCTCTTCAATATGGTGGTGAAGGCAGTTTTATATATTGGGGCATCTTGTAATCTATGATCAGGAGTACAAATGATCCAATTTAAGGGTAAGGTCCAATCATAATTGAGGTGGGCTTTAGATATCAAATGTAAAATTCTACTTCAAACCGCTTTATAGAGTATCTGCATTGAAATAATAGATGTCCGTGATCCTTTTCAATCTCTTTACAAAGCACACAAACTAGGTCGTAGGTATCAAATCATTTGTTTTTTTTTTTGTACTAGGCTTTTTGATTAAGGGAACATTTCTAAAGCAAGTTGAACTAAGGAACATTCTCACCTCCTTCCTGTAAAGTCTTATAGCAATATTTGTTAGTAAAAATACTTGAGATATTTGAGATCCAAGTTATTGCATCCTGCCTATGGTTGCTAATAATTTGGGATAGATAACCTGCTATTAAATTGAATAATCTAAAATTACCTATACAATGAGATTGATTCATCAAAGAAGATACTTTGGAGTTGAGTGGAAGCCAGTTTGTAAGATTGGATAATTCAGTCCTTTGTATTAGAGGATAGTGATCTGTCCAATTATCGAACCATACCCAAATATTATCGCCATTGCCTAACACATGATTAGTCAAAGGAAAAACCTCCTATCTAAATTTCAACATTTGCAACATATAGCGGATTTCCTATTGTTTCCTTCAAGTCCTATCACTCTCTTCCTTTCTATGATTGACCTACCTACTACTGCCAGAACAACGAAGTTTTTTCCCCCATTACTAGTACACCATCCATTGTATCTGAAGTTACATCTCTTGCTCGCATGAGCTTGTTTATTATCTATATCTCTTCCTCAGGGAGACCAATTCCCCTTGTAGCACCACTTTGTTTAATCTCAGAGCATCATACCCCAATGTGTTCTTCCTTAATGGACCACTTTCTGAGAATGCATTATGGTATCTTTGGGCTCTCTCAGCCCTTTATGCCTGTGCTTTTACCTTATCTCCTCTACAGGTCTACCAATATATTTGTGATGGTGATAATGCAAGTTCATTGTTATGGACTTTCCTAAAATGGTATCAACTACTGGAATAATGGAGAAAACAACTTTCCATAGTCATTGAACAACAACAATTATAGGAAGCACCACTAAAGAAACAATCTACACTGTTTCTTCATTCTTCATCGACCATATTGTACAACATTTATTTTTGGAATTTATTCTGAAAATCTTGTCTATTGTCATCATGCTTTACTTTATTGGCCAAAGTACATGAAAAATGTTCTTAAATCTCTTAGGAGTTTTTTTAAAGAAATTAACCATTTTCCTTAGCACACATCTGTCATATGTACTTCCCTTAAAACCCAAGAGAATTTATTATTGATGAACTTGAAGCTCTAGACACAGATATACCATGTCTAGACAACCTAGTGTATGCTGAAACTAAATCTTGTAATTCAACACTACTTTGATACTGTGGGACCTTTACAACCTTTAAACTCCTTCCAAGATGCCCAAGATCCTAATGAGGATATTTTCAACCCTAATAAAGAAGAACTCAATCAATTCCTGCAAAGACTTTGCACTGACAATGCCAGCCCTAGTAAAAGACAAAAGACTTACATAGCTCATTCTGATACTGTAACACCCTATACTCGATAATGAAATCGGTATACCAAGTGTTACCATATTCATAAATACATAATACTTTAATATTTTTTTATTTAAAACCTCATTAATCTAGCAATGACTATTCACTTTAAAAAAATTTAGACAGAATTCCCTCTATATTTACTTAAAACCTCCTGCAAGAAACTTAATACACTTCTCATACATATTACTCAACTATCTATCTCCAATTCTTTCGAGATACCCTATGTGACTCTTGTCTTGTAGTAGAACTACCACAGCTTTCTTCTAATTCTCTTCAAAACTTACATGCATAAAGAAAATCCACACACTAAGCTATAGGCTTAGTGGTGTTCAAGTAATTCTTTTTCCTCATTCAATTCAATTCAATTAGCCATAACATGCATAATATATAATATTTTTCACATATAAATATCTTCATTTCTTTCTAAGCATAAATGGGCATTTAAAGTCAAGTTATGAAATACAAGCATATATCTATTTTAATAATTCATATCTAATTATACAATGATCAATAAATTGTATATTCAATTACTACTTTCATTTGAAGTTCTTTAATCATTAATTATGCATTTATCTACTTTCTATAATTTCCCTAAAGTAAAATCCATCAGAATTGTATCATCAAGTCGGATAAATTGGATTAAAAAAATACAAGATCGGGTTCTCGGAACCATACGATCCATTTTTATTCTTTCATATTGAAATTGAGTGCTCGAAGCCATGCAGCTCATAACACAAATCAAATATCTTACACCATAATCGATCTCTCTGAGCCATACAGTTTGGTAACATATATCATGACGTAGTACTGCGAACTCTCTAATTGGCATGCCAATCTTATCACATTCCTCCATTTCCTATCTATTTTACTAGGGCAAATCTAATTAAATTCTATTGAAATTTCATAATAAAGGCTCATAATAACCAATTCAAGCTATTTCCTATTCTGCCAAAGTAATTGTCATTCTTTAATGTTATATTTTTTCTTCCATTATTGGTTTTAATTTATTTCACGCAACATTTAAGACATATTCATCTCACCAATTAATCAAAAATAACATGTATATCAAGTTTCTCAATTCAAACATAATATATGCTAATGGGGTAAAAGTACAAATTATAAGTCTAAAATCTCAATTAATCATATATACTACTTCATTTAACATCCAGTTAAATATTTTTAACAACAATTTCATAAACCCTCAATTTTACTCAAGAACCCTAAATTTCCCAATACACAATTTTTAGGAAAAAGTAAAATTGCAAGAACGCATACCAAATTGATATCTAAATCTTCAAATTAAACTTCAATTTCATCATCAATTCCTTATTCCTTCTCTTTCTCTTTCTCCCTCTCCTTCAATTTCTCTTCTTTATCTTCATAATATTACATAACAAATTCAATTTTATGTATTTTATTCATCAATGCATGCAACTAT
>JANITW010000234.1:20990534-21001626 GCA_027564335.1 Erythroxylum williamsii | reverse complement strand
ATATATATAAATAAATAGAATATAATAAAGATAAATATAAACTAAAAAGGATAAGATATAAACAAAAAACTAAATTAATTAAACGACAACTGTGCAATATGACAATGGACTATTTTATAATTTTTAAAAAAATTCAGGGACTATTTTATAAATTTAAAAAATTACCCGAAATGGTACCTGGTATTAACCAGTATCAGTGCAGTACCGTATCAGAATTCAATTCGGTACTAAGTCCAATATGATATTCGTAACATTAGTTTGCACTCGAGCATGCAAGGCCTTGAATTTTTCCAAAATTGAGATTTTTTTCTTGGTTTCCTTATAAAATTCCTTTAGATCTTAAATTTTACTAAAAATAATGTTTCTAGGTAAGACAATTTATCATAAACATGACATAAGACATGATTGAATCTAGTTTGTGTTTTAAACTATTTAGTTTTAGAATAGAACATAAACATAAACACACCTATGTTTTAGGCTTTGTAGTTCACCACTTCTCTATAACTCTTTCTAGTGACAAGATTGGACACAAACACATTTGTGATTTAGGTCATGCACTTATTTGGAAACTCCTACACCATTTTAAGATGCTCATATTGTAATTATATTTTTCCACATGTCTTTACCTCAAGATTTTAGAGAAGATCATGCCCTGACATATCACCACCTGTTAGACTGTGTTCATTTAACATACTCCAATAAATGCTCATGTTCTTTTAGAGAAATTTCAAGATTGCACACCTGCAAATATGACTCATACAACAATCTTGTGTTAACGAATATACTCCAAATAGTTTGGGTTATATTCATATATAACATCTAGAGACATTGATTAAATCCGAGCAAAGTTTAGAATTCTTTGTAGTAACTGGCTTTGCCAATATGTCCGTTGCATTTTCTAAATTGTGAACTTTTTCCAACAAGATTTGATCATATACAATTAACTCCTTGATCTTATAAAACCTTATATATTTCACTATATAACCTATTAATCTATCCTTATTTTGATTATCTATAGTTTCTTGCAAGGTAATTGGATCACGATTATTAATAGTAAGTGTATACAAGATTGATTCTTCCAATTATTTCTACTTGATGTCTAACAGTATGACCCTATTTGGTAAACAACGGATTACATTAGCTAATAGTTGATTCTATCAGCAGTTAACTGATAGCTGATTCTATCAGCTGATTTGACCAGTGAATAATATTAGCTGTTTATTAAAGATGTTTGGTAAAATTAACTGTTTAGTATTAACTGTTGATGTGTAAAATGACTTATAAAGGTATGACTTTTCAAAAAATTAGTATTTCGTTAAATATTCTAATAAGAATTTAGAATTTACATTTTTAATTTTACACAATTTAAGTTTATAATTTTGATAAAAAACATAAAACTAAAATTATAAATAAATAAATAAATAAATAATTGAGATCAAAATTATACTTTTTAACTCCAAAGAGAAAGGTTTTTAAATAGTTTTCTTTGAATTAATGTCTTGGTGTTTAAGTGAGGTTCTTAAATAGTAAGATTTTTGGCATTTTCTTGTTGTGTATTTTTTAACTAGATGAATGTCTTGATGAGGGAAACGAACGTTGCCCAACTTGCCTAGTTCCACTTAAGGTAAGGAACGTAAATATTTGAGGGCATGGCTTGTCTTTCACAATCAGCTGAACTAAAACACTACCCCTTCTTAGCTTTTTAAAAATTAACTGATTGGGTTCAATCAGTTGATTACCAAACACTAAAAACAACTTGTCATCAAAGTCAATGAGCTAAATTCAGTCAACTAGCTGTTTTTTTAGCTAAAAAGCTAATAAACAAACGGGGCCTATATCTCGTCCTATACGTGGCTATACTATAACTCGTCTAAATCGTTCCTCTGGTATTTTAATACTCATGTGTTCCAAAATTTTGCCATTGTGTTTACCTTAGCATTCCAAAGTCTGGAATATAGGCAAGTTCATCGAACACACTCCAAGAAATGCTTATGTTTTTTCAAAGACACTCATAAATTACACACATGTGTATATGAGTCATACACCATAATATAAGTGTTTTATATTTTACATCTATATCCAATAATCATTAAAGAACATAATTATGTAAATTGAAGTGTGACTTTTGTATGCACTTTTAGTTTTGATGTTGACTGCAAGATCAAATTAATGACTAATCATGCAATGTCAATAGACCACCTAGAAATTTCAAGAATAAGAGACTTGAGCAGACTATAAATTAGAGACATAAATGACTTTGTTTTAAAGCATTTATGATGATATTACTTAGTTTTTAAAATGTAATAGGATATTACGTTATGGAACAAGTTTTTTTGGACAAGTCACCAATGTTATTACAACGCTTTCACTATTGTGGGCATATTCATTTTATGAATATTACTAGCGTATGTATATTCTACTAGTTTAATGTTTAGAACTCCATTTTATTTTTCCTAATTACATCATACTTAATCTAGGAGCATTTTCACAAATAATAACATACACTATCCTATTATTAGCCTCTCCAACATGTTTGAAAAAATAAACTCATATCCATAAAAGAAACTGTAAAGCATCTCTAGAAGTACAAACAATACTACAATTTACATCATGCATATTAATTTGTAATAAACTGGCAATTGTCGCAACTTTTCTTCTTCACCAACAAGTTTCAACTCGGACAACTTTCTTTTCACATTGGTCATTTTTTTGTTCTATTTTAAAATATTCTTTTCATCCACCATTCTAACTTCATAATGCAATGCACTTATCTCTTATTCTTAACTTTTAAGGAATTAATTACATGATTCATTTTCTCTATTATATCTTCATTCTATCAAAGAAAGAAGTGATAACCTTTTTCTATAGCAATAAATATAAATTTTAATTTTAAATTCAAACACATCAATAAATTACCTCTTACAACGAGCATTCATAAAATCTTCTAATAGGATTTTTTAGTAGTTTACAAGGTTATTAATGGACTCCTTATTCCACATTAATAAAATATTTATCCACTCCTATTTTAAGTCCTTTTTATTGATATTGATGAATCCATATGTCACATCGCATTTTATAACATCTACAATTAGTTACTGACATTGTTTAAATTTAAATTATTCAGAGTAATAACAATAATAAGTTAAAAACTGTTATTAACTCCATCCTTAATGACATAGCCAATTGCCAAATCACAAAACCCACAATTTTTTATGACATTAAACATATCATTTGGTAATCAAAGGAAAGTAAAAAACCAACACTACACTAATCAAAATCTAGAGAAACCTAATTTTGTAGACAATTACATGATAAAGCACCCACTGACAACAAAACATTAATTGGAATTGTTATCTCTTTCAAACTTTGATTGATGGATTCAGGAGTAAAGAGGGTTATCTTAGTTAGAAAACAATATTTTTTCCCTGAAATCAACAGAAAATTACTACAATTTAGGGAAAATCATGTTTTGACCATTTAATACCTATGTAAATGAGAGAAATTGGATTTGTGCTTCACTCCTTTCCATCTAATTCTAAACAGTAATTACAAAAAGCTCCAAATTAAGCCACTACGAGGATTAGCTTATAAGCCACTGCCACTTGTTGATGTAGAACCAGCACTATACCAATTTTCAGTCACGGACTTTGGTGATGGGGGCCTGGCCTCTTTCAGAAGAGCGTCCTCATGGGTATTTGGTGGTGAAGATGTTAGTACAACGTCGTTCAACACATTGACTTTGCTTTGCATTTCCTGTTGGCTGTCTATGGACTCACCAACTTCAATTCTCTTTAGTTCTTCCAAAACCTTTTCCATGGAAGGTCTCATTTCTTTCTTCTGTTGAAGACATTGGAAAGCCAACTCTGCAACTGCAGTTGCCATTCTTTTAACATTTTCATCTGATTCACACCCAAGGCATGGGTCAATCAGCTCATGATGTGCCCTTTCCTGAATTTTACTCACAGCTAAGTTGGACAGATTAATCTCGTCACAGTCCCTAGTTATATCAACAGCAGGCATCGAGGATATGAGCTCGATCAGGACAACTCCAAAGCTATAAACATCACTCTTGTCAGTAAGCTGGTAAAACTTGTGATACTCTGGATCGACATAACCTGGACTTCCTTGTGGGACAGTTGAGACGTGGGTTACATCATTGGGGAACAATCTGGAGATACCGAAATCTGCTACCTTCACACAGAATTTCTCATCAAGGAGAATGTTGTTAGTTTTAACATCACGGTGTATGATGCCAGAGGCATGAAGGTAGACCAATGCACAAGCAGTTTCAAGTGCAATGCTCATTCGAATAGGCCAAGTCAATGGAGAGGACTTTGCTTGTTCACCGTGAAGATGATCAGCGACGGTTCCATTAGAAATATACTCATAGACAAGGAGGAGCTGGCGACTGTGACGTGAAGTGCAGCCATAAAGGGAGACAAGATTTCTATGCCGCAAACGTGTCAGAATTTGGACCTCATTCATGAATTGCTCTACCTTTCTGTAGTTGTGCTCATATAAGCGCTTAACTGCAACTTCCCTTCCATCTGGTAGCTTGCCTATTTCAAATAGATGAAGTAAGCTCATTAAGCATAGCAGTTGATAATATCAGATAGATCAAACCAATATTAAAATCTTACCATAATATACAATTCCAAAACCGCCATCTCCTAGTTCATTTTCGCAGCAAAAATATTTGGTGGCCTCTCTAAGTTCATTGTAGGAAAAGATAGGTATACCAAGGTACTCCCCTTCTGTGTCTGCCTTTGAAGAGGTACTAGAAAAGGAGTTTTTGGATAAGAATTTAGAAGAGCCCTGTCGTCTAGTGCATTGATGCCAGACAGCATAGAGTAATGTCAATATGAGTGAGCCTCCTATGCCTATACCTGAAACAGTAGAGGTGGTAGCTTTCTTTTTAGCACAAAAAGGTGGTTAAAATCATTTATCAACGCAGTTTTTAAGATTCCATGGCAAAACAAACACAATCACAGGATGTTGCATTGAAGAATTACCTAATCCCAGCTCCAATTTCAGCTTGTCATGTTCTGCAACATAATTACACCTTCGTGTTAAAATCTCAACAGTAAAATATGAACACACTGCAATCATTATAAAAGTGATGCACAAGGAATGTTAAAACTTAAAACTATTTCCTAGCATCTTTTCATTGCAACAGAATGTATCTCGCAGGGGCCATTCAAGAAATTGATCCAACTCAGGAACCAATTATATGCAGTCGAGGATACATCATAGATATTGTAGAAACAAGACACCTGCATGCATATAAACCATTTCTCCATGTACTCCAATTTCCGTACCTTATGTTGCATTAACATAGTATAATTTCCTTTGCTGCCAATCTCAGTTTTCTCATCTCTGTAATGACACCTCTTACAGACAGGACATACATGCATTTCAAGTGAAAAGTTGGCTGATAGCAACCAAAATGGGTCAGTGTGCATTTGGCTCCCTAATCCAGGGAAGCTGGATAAATGCGCATTGAGATGGAAGAATTTGGTAACAATAGCTGGCTAAAGTTTGTGGAGATTTTGAAAGCAAATTCTTATGGCGGAACCCCAGTAAGATGGTGTCACATTTGAAAATAGCTAAGTTTGGAATGATCAGAAATGAAACTAAAAGAGAGCTAGAGAATGCCACATCATTAAAGCTTGCACATTCATGGAAATTCGTTTGCTACCATAACACTTCTCATGAATGAACATAGACTCAGCCTTCAGTAGAGAAGGCAGATATGAAGACAAGTGCGTTTAGTACTATAGCATTCTCAGAATCGAACAGAAATTTCACTTTGTGATGCTGGGGATTTGGAAAATTATCTTATGGTTTTGTGGGGAAGAAGAAATTGATTCCAGAGGAAAAGTAAAAAGCGTGGGAGTCTAAAAAAAAAAATTGAAATGTGGCAAGGTCGTAAAAAGCAACTTGTAAGGGATCAAAATTTGCCATCAGGATAAGATCTAGACTTCCAATGACAACCTAACTGGGCTAGTATCCGCGGCTGAGACCAACTAGTCTAAGGAGAAAATATTCACAAGGGAACAGAATGTGATATGCCCAAAAGTCAATTCAAGGTCTTGATTGGTCCATAAATTCAATGGTTCTTGTTGGCTATCTACGCTTCCGTTGTCCTAATTCTAGTCCCCCCTTTATAGTATACCAAAGAGAACAGACTTCAAGCCTAAAGGGCATTTGATTCTGACAATGAAAGAAAACTGTAGGAGACCATTTCCTATCATTTATTATCACAACTATCACTACAATACTTACAATCCTCCTAGCAAAGCAGGTAATTCTGGTACAGATAGCTCCTAGAATGTGACAGATGGTGTGGACAATGCGCAAGAGAGACTTGAGCAACGTATAGCTGGCCACTATCTGTCATTCCTTTCCCCGTGGTAATTATCCTCCATCTTGCAACTTATCTGTTCTAATTAAAGCGTGAATCCAGAGAAATAAGCTATAGCTAGCCTTCTTGTTCTAGGCATTGGCTTCGAGATTTTATAAACGTCATTCAAACTTGGACCTCAGGGTTCATACTGATAACATGTAGATTACATTGTGCACATATTAGTGCGGATTAGAGTCTAGCAAAAAAAGTTATGCAAATCACATAAACAATAAATTATACACCAAATTCAAATACTCTTCACTTGCTCAGGTTGTTAGCAATCTAGATAAAACTGACATGGACTGAGTTTACTAGAATTTATTAGATAAACAAAACTTATTCACACCAAATCGGCAAGTTAGAAAGAATTTACTTACAGCGTGCATACAACCGACCATAAATGAGCTATAGAGTTGCAAAGAGATTGACAAACAACTCAAGAATATCTATGCAGTTTATCCGCTGCTAATAATTAAGATAGATTTTTGGAAGGGAAGATGAGCATGCAGGGGGAAACTAGAATAAAGGAAACTATTTGCTAATAGCATATTTAAGACTCGCTCCACGTAAGAGAATAGTTGTAAACCTCACCGTCATTGCAGTATTTTGAAATGGATCCGTCAGGACAGTAACACACAATGTTAACTTCTTCAAACCCACAACGGCCACCACTTCTCTGGCATTTAGCACATTTGCCACCAAAACCAAGCCAATTAAGTGAAAAACCGTCTTTCAGCAATTTTACATAGTCAATGTCTAAAATTGTTCGATTGATCTCCCATTGATTCAAATGAACAGGTGCAGAAACTAGGAAGTCGCAGGCTGTTCTAGTCCAATCCAAGTTCTCATGTCTAGGGACTAATGAAACAATGGTCTTATTTATGGGACTAGAACTGCAGTTAACCACAGAACTTGTGTAGTTGGCAGAAAACAAGCTACTGCAGTTATAGAAAAAGAAGATATCAGCATGATAGGGGCTGAAATCAAGGGAGGATCGATCAAAGGAGTAGTTTTGAAGCGGGGTGGGGCAAGTGGTGTTAAGAACTTCCAGGTTGACCAACCGAAATGACTGGTTTTCGTAACTTATGTTCTGAACCACATAGTCAGCAGCAGAGGTCCTATAAATTGGCCTACCCTCCTCACAGTGAATTTTAAAACCTCGATAACCACAGAACTTAGTCCCGGTGCCATGAATATAGAAAGGGTAACTTATATTTGGACCACTGCCACAGTTCTTTGGCTTGCAGGCTTCATATCTTGATTCTTCTGCTGATACTACTGACTCCACCAAGAAGCTGCCCACAAGAGGAATCCCAACAAGCAATAACAGTTTGAGACCATAGCTTTGCTGTATATCCATGTATATGGAAAGATGAACCAAAAGAGACTGAAGAAGCATAGGAGATGTGCTGAGGCATCACATGAAACTCAAGTTATCAACCTGGGACTAGATCTAACTTTTATAGTACCCTGATCCTCTCCCCTCTCTCTACTTATTATGTTAGATGTTTCCTGTGACCTGATTTGAATCACTTTCTGTTTCAGTCAAGCTATTGGCAGGATGACAAGGAAGACGCAAGGAAAGTCCACTCTTTTCCATTTTCTCTCAAGAGACTTTCTTATATTTTAAATGCATTAACAACAAAGTGTTATAAAATTAGTCTTCGTGGAAGACATTGTTTATGATTTATGATGGCATAATCTACAGCTGTGGAATATAGACTTCAGACTACAGATGAAAGCATAATCTCCTATGGGCGATATAATCAAAAGTTAAAAAGCAAATTGGTCTATGAGATGGTATGGTTAATGTGGAAAAGGCATACAAACATGTCTGATGTTTTGTCATTTCCACAAGGTAGAAACTTTTGGTCAAAGTATTGAATACTAACTGGTACGGGGGAGAAAAGTTGGTCTTCCTTCAATAGTATTTAATACATAAAATAAAGGAGAACTTTGTGAATTAAAAAACCAATTTGTTATCAAGTCGTGTATAAACAATTTAGTATCAAGCCGTGTATAAACAATTTAATCATCTTCCCAACTTTATGTGAGTGGTGATGACTGTTGTCTTCATGAAACAGTCAGTGAGACATCACTTAAAACTTTCTGGGAAAATTGCTGTCATCTTCAGCCTATGGTTGGTTTTTACTCGGCATCAAACAAGCATGAAACGGAGCAAGAAGCTTGTTTGAATTTAGTTGCTAAGACCAACAGCAAAGTAGGTCTGGGACGAACAAGCTAATTGGACTAGTAGGCAACTAAAAAGGGTTTGAGATATGGATTTGAGATCAACATCTTGAGACGTTTCAAGACGAGGATGAGGCCGAAAGCTAAAACATGCAGTCTAATTTCCCACCTGAGGACAAAATTAGGCACATATGACTAGTAACTCCTATATTTTGTATTTAAGAATAAGGTGACAAGATTCAGTCATTCAGAGAAATGACCAAGAATTATGAGTCTGTGACCAATTTCTTTATGTTTTTGAAAATGAATTTAGAAACTATTACATCATTTTGGAGTTCTAAATTGTCAGTGCTAATTGGTTCAACTATTGTGTACCATAATTTATAATTGACAATACAACAACCACAAAGAACATGAAGATGGTCAACTCAACAGTAGTACAAGATTTGAAAGCATTTTATAAAAGAAGAGGACATGTACTTTCCATTTTTCTAAAAGATGAGATCTATATTTTTTCAGGATAGATATTAGATACCACCTAAGACTAAGAGAGGTTTTTAATCTATAGGATAGGTTAGGAGGTGGACGCTTCAAACAAAAATTGTCATCAATCTTTTCTAGTTTATCAACATTATTATTTTCTTAAGAAGTTCAAGGCATCGACAGCCATTACTCTGCGCTGGCAATTTTGACCTATTCTTTGCCTGTCTCTGTTTAGATGCTAATTACTGCAACATGCCCTTTTCAGTTCATCAATAAATCACAAATGATCCATCTCTTCCAAACACTCTTTGTCTTTAACACTAATTAGTAATTACTAAATAAGCTCAATAAAATTATTTGGTGAACATCACTCGATTTTTTAGAAAAAAATTCTTTCCTAAATGTCAATTAAAACTACATGCAATATGACTAATCAAATAGATAAAATTTAAACTTAACCTAAATTAAGTAAAATCAACTTAAATTAATAATTTACAATAGTTATAATAAATTATTAATTTAGATGTAATTTGAGTCAAATTTAAAAATTGAATTGGACTGTCATATAAATAATAATATTTAATCAATTCACATGTGATATTTATGTTTATATTTTAACCTAAACTTAACAGAAGAAATGTTTTTAAAAATAAAAGCTACAAAAACTTTTTCAAATTTGAAAGATTAATAAAATTTTCCAAAATTCACAATCTTTAGAAATAATTTAGACTTATCGTTGTTGATGTTTGAATTTATTTAATAATCTAAATCTAATATATCTTAATAATTACTAAATTATATGAATTTTCAATAACTAAAATGTAGGCTTAATAAACTTATGTATCAACTAATAAGAAGATAATGGCATCACATTAATTTGTAAATCAATAATCATATCAAATATCATTTTGCCTTAAAAATTACTTTACTAACTCTCAGACTATAGGAATCTCAAACCCAAAATAGCAATATTATAAAGCTTTTTCGTTAATCTTTAATACATCACTAGTATTAGACTTACTGCCAAGAAGTCCCTCTGTATGTACTCCGATCAAGTAATCAACCAAGTCTAATAACTTTCAAATGTAAAGTTATGAAATTCTCAACTTTGGATTAAAAAAAAGCCACAGAACTTTAATTTTTTGTAGGGAATTCTAAAATATAAGTGATGTCCACGCACAAGGTGACGTAATCATGCTGTAAAGGGGAACAACAAACAAATGTAGTTGTTTGAGACAACTGGAGCTACTCTCCCGAGCAATCTAAACGACTAGGAATTCAAACTTTAACTATGTTGGTGGGTACTAGTCCTATCGTTAATTCTTACCTTATTACGTAAATTATGTTGATGGCAGTGGAAGCTTTTAGCCGCCACAACCGACGCCGCAACTACAAACTCTGCGTTTGGGTTCCACCACAGAAACAAAAGCCATGGCCCCGATGAAAACCAAATTCTTAAAAGAACCGGTCTAATAAGACGACCCTATCCTAAACGGACACGGTGAAGGAGCTTTTTTGTAATCTTATGTGAACACATGCAGCCCAACATGACACACAACTTGCAAGAGCACATGTGCATGACAAGTGGCTACTGTCACTGCAATCGATCATTACTAGACCCTCGCTCTAGAGAAAACAAAGAAAAACTAAACCACCGTAAAACTTTGCAGTTACAGAAGAAGATGACTTACCGGGCTTGCAACTCCGAGAATGAGGACGATCGGGGCAGTAACACTTGAATTGGAACATTTTGCTATCGAAACCGCACCTGCCACCACTCTCCTCGCATTCGCTACAATTGCTTGCTGTCCAATTCAACATAAACCCTCTCTCCAGTGCGCGTTTCAGCATTTCACCACCTTCTGGCCGGTCCTCTTCCAAAGTCACGGGAGCTTTCACCACATTTGAACACTGCTTTAATTTATAACTCAATAATGGATCGTTTTCCAACATTGCAATTACGGAATCGTTTCTAGTATTATCACCATAACAACCGATGTTGTATCTCATAAG
>JANITW010000234.1:20906994-20917981 GCA_027564335.1 Erythroxylum williamsii | reverse complement strand
AAAAATGTCTTACTGAGTTTCTGAATGGATTTGACTGCTCTAGCATACCACCCTCGTGAGGCACGGGCTCGGATATCACCCACGATATCGGGTTCGGGTCTTGCAGAAGCGGGATCCTACACCTTCTAAGTTTCAGATTGCATATTTATTCACTAAGTCACTTGCAGCACCCCTTTTCTAGCAGTTTCTATACAAGTTAGGCCTATATAATATTCATCAAACTCTAGTTTAATGAAGGGGGAAAGGGAAAATAAATAAATATTATTTATTTATATGTAATTTTGTTTAGTTGATCCACATGTACATGAGTTTGGTTAAGGGTTATTTTTACTATTATAAGTCAATTAACATGAACAAGAATAATTACAGAAATTATATATAAGTTTTTTAATCAATATAGGAGGAGTAGAGATGCATTCAATTATTAAATATGTTTACGAACAACATTTAGATAAGATTTTAGATTATTTTTCTCTTTGTCTATAAGATTAATTTCAAGAGGATGATCTTAGATGAAGTTTTGAATATTATAATCTCTTTTTTATTCTATTAACTTCAGTTTTGGAGTCTCCAAATCTAGTTACAGAGAGCTTCTTCAATTATACATATATAACTTTTAAGTATCAAAACACATATATAAAGAGCATGCCATAAAAAGGTGCGTTTAATTGTTTAACAACAACCTCTTTAAAACATGAAAAATTAACAAGAAAAATGATAAATTTTAAAGGTGTCTTCTTTGTTGGTTTATGCTTCCATCGGAATTCAATGGAGGTTTTTTTCTGAAAAATGAATGAATTATTATTTACTCTAACAAAAGCTAGTACAAAATTATAATAAGCTTCAGTTCATAGGCTGGCTATCATCTTACATCCTTATACAATCTGTTGTTTCTCTCTTTCTAAATTGTGTAAATAGTAGAGGTGAAAGTTACTTTGAGTAAGATTTGATTTTGATTTCTAGATTTGATGTGATTAATAAACCAATTCAAAGTTTCTTCCCATTCCTATGTGTAACTAACCATAGCAAGTCTCTATCCGTGACGAATGCATCAAAAAATAAAACATAACTTTACACAACTAAATTTATAGTAATGGTAAGTAAGGGTCGTATCCATAGGGAATGTACATGTAGCATTTATAATGAAAAGAAATGATGTTTAGGATATTACAGGAGGGGGTTTGATTGGTTTTTGAAAAACAAAAATAAAGTAAAATTAAACTAATAAAAGCAACATAAAAGTGAGAAAATTGATGAATGAGTTTGGAATTCGGTTCTTGGTTAAATCTCAGCCTACACACAAATAAACATACTTCATTGTCTTGTGGTTTTCACACTTCTCTTAGAAACTAGTAATCGTAGATTAACAATAAGCTCTGTTAGCCCTAATTTTCCCTTAGGTCTTATTTAATCAAAATAAGCTCCTTGACTAAACCTAGCTATCATTCGACCTAGAATAAGCTTTCTAGATTCAATAGGAAAGTCGCAATATGGATTAGGAAAACAGATTAATCTAGGCAACAACCGTATAAGCTTGGGTCATTTAACCTATGTTATGATATTCCTAATGATTCATCACCATTAGTTTACGACAAATGGATTAAAAATACAACTAGTACGTATTGTATTCCATATTCTAGCAATGGAACATACATAAACAATCTAACGAGAATTAGAATATTAATAATCCATACATGAATACCTAAAACAATAAGCAAAGAATAGCATAAACAATCTCTAGAGAGAAAAAGAACAACAATACACAATGATAGATGCTTAAATGTTATCCTCGACTTCGATTTTACCTCTGAACCGGAAGAGGTTAGATTATCCCTCCATAGATCCTAAAGAAGTGATGTTTCTACCCCTTCTCATACTCCAAAAATGATTCATCCTTTATTTGGCCACTCAAATTTCTATTTACATAAAAATGTAGGGTTTTGGGAAGATGAACGGTTGGATTCACAATACCAAAATAATGCATCTTTTGAAATTGTGCACAACCATGTAATTGGGTACACGGTCGTACATCTTCTAGTACATGGTGAATTCTTCATTTCTTGCATTTTCTTGCCCCATCTTCACTCTAATCCATTTCCTTCTTATTCCACAAAGACAAATGAGTTTGAAATCAAGATAAGCATCTCAAAGAATGTGCTTTTAACTCATTTTAGCTCTTAAACTTTCAAATTGTACCTAATATCAAATATGAAATAAAATGAGTATCTTAAGCATTTCACAACAATAATCATTAAGTATTAAGGAGTGAATGTATAAACAATTAAGCATACATCAAATTTCCCCCATATTTAGATTTTGACCATCCTCAGGAAAAACAACAAAGTCAAAGTCATAAAACAAACACTTTCATATTTTTGATATTTCCTATGAATAGATAGTCATAAGAGAAATAACTTTCAAAACCATAGTAAGAACTAAACATTAAATAATTTTACTTATGATCAATCAATAACCATTCCCTTCAAAAACTGAACAAGTTGGGGGTGGACTTTGACAAAATGTGTTTAAGATATATATATATAGATATAGGTACACTCAAACACCATTCATAATAAAGACATTCCACAACTTTGAATATCATTTCATTTCTCCACAGCTTAGATTCACATGCATAATCATATATCAAAGTACTTTTTAAGTTGTAATATGGGCAAGGGTCAAAGTGAGATGTTTTCAGATAATGTGATGCAAAATCCATCAAAGCTAATAAAACAAGAAAACGCTCAATAGAACATCAAATGTAAAAACCAACATTCACTCAAAACTGGGTACCATCAGTTATGATGAATGCAAAAACTATGTTTCCCAGTTCAAATTCAAGCATTCACGCCACAACTGTCATAAAGCATAAGGAATTAGAAGGGATCACTCATAAAAATTGATCATAAACAATACATTGCAACTATAAAGAGTGATCCTTCAAAACAACATCTACCTCATATGCATCATACCCAAATCACCCATTCCACACAACTTTAACTAATCATGAATAACTTTGTAAATAATTGCATTTCCTCCTTGACACTCTTATTTAAATACTTTTTTTCTTTTTTTAACAAAAATTTGAAAGAAGCTACATCAACAATGGAATTCATTGATAAGACATAACTAAAATTCCATAAATTATAACTAACTCGCATATATGTACACCTCGACACTTATACTTTTGTGCATCCACAATCATCAACAATCAAAAAATGCTCCACTAGCTTTAAGGCTTGGGTATGACATTTAGTTAGGTTAAAAGCAAGTAATGCGATTAGCACAAAAAGAAAGGCTAATAAAGCTCAAGGGGACTTATCAAAATAAAAAATCATATTGATAGATAGGCTATTTGGCTAATGTAGTTTGTAAAACCAAAGAATGCCTATATCATTTTCATGTTAATGTATGTGATAAAAATGTGGTCTTGAATAGAAAATCAAAGTAATGTTAGGATGTACATGTCATGAAGGTCACACATAAACAAAAGACAATGAGACTGATGTGGATATGTTAGTCTATAAAGGCTCAAAATGTCATAGGCTTATGTCTACCACCAGTCACTACTCTTCTAAAGATAATGTATATTGACTAATCATAAGAGTAAAAGTGCATGGTTAAGTTACTATGAATTTATCTAGTCAATTCACTCTCTAATTATGACTATTTAGTCCTAGAAGCAATAGAAAAAGAGAATTTGTTTGTTTATTTGATCTGACTCTCTCTCTCTCTCTCTCTCTCTCTCTCTCTCTCTCTCTCTCTTATAAACTTAAAAACACATAATAAACAAACAAAATTAAAAGCACACATGCATATAAGAAACAAAGAAATTAAAACACACATGATAATCCCCCCGACCCACTTAAAACTTACATTGTTTCCAATGCAATATTAAATGTAAGAAATGGAGTGTTCAATAGAAATAATAAATGCAAAAATGTAAAGGAAAAAAAAAACAAACTTCCCTTAGGTTGTGTCCCAAGTAGTGCCTTTGTTTATTATCACCGACTCGACTCTATAGTTTCCTACTTGCGTGATAAAATTATGATCTTTAGATGTCATAACTTTTCGCTTTCTCCACTTAAGGTTCTTCAGGATAGGGCCTAAGTTGATGATCATTCACATTCATTGTCTTCTCTATCTTTAAACTCTTAATCTCTGTTGAGTCCCTACACTCTTTAAATATCTCGACTATCTCTTCACCCTTCTCCTCTTTGTTTAATTTCTCTAATCTGCTAGGTAAAGATGAAGGGTTGATCTTAATAACAATCAAGGATTCAATATTTACCTTTGAGCTAAATGATATATACTTTTCTCCTTCAGGCTCCTTCTTAACTTCTTCTTCACTAGCAATCCCTTGAGTACTCTTCTCAAGATTCTCAAGCGGCTCTCCACTTTGTAAGGTTTCTACAATAATGTTCCTTGTATTCATCTGAGATTGAGATGGTTGCTTCTCTTCATTTTGTAATTCTAAGTGGTTGATAGTTCCTACCATTTGACCCATGTAGCTTAATGAGGCCATGAATCTAGACCTAGCATCTTGGTGGAGCCATTTCACATCCTAATGAAATTGCAGGGTATTAGCAGCAACAACCTTAACTAAGTCTTCCATAAATGTACCTGAGTTGGAATAAGAGGCTTTTAGTCTATGCAAGAATTGTTATGCATCCCTTAGCCTATATAGGAAGTAGTTTTTTTGGTTATCCCCTTCGTAACTAAAGTTTGTATGATCACTTAAATTTGATTATAAGATTGAGAATATGGGTTATGGGGAAAAATTCCACCAATAGTATTGACATAATCTAGCAATGACATACTCCCTTCAATGTATCCTTTTTATACACAAAGATAAACAAATGTGAAAAGATCAAGATATAAATGTAAAAACTAATTATAAACAAATATATACAAAACACCAATTAAAATTAAGAATGAAGACTAAAGCACTAATCTCCTCGACAACGGTGCCAAAATTCTTGATGCATGTCAAATGCATCAGAAAATAAAACCTAACTCTACACATCTAAATTTATAGTAGTGGTGAGTAGGGATCGTATCCACAGGGAATGTATGTGTAACTTTTGTAATGAAAAGAATTTACGTTTAGGATTTGGAGGAGATGGGGTAGGGTTTGATTGGTTTTTGAATTAAAAAATAAAGTAAAATTAAACTAATAAAAACTAATCAAACTAATCAATATAAAAGTGAGAAAATTGATGACTGAGTTTGAAATCCGATTTTTGGTTCAATCTCAACTTACACACAAATAAAAGAATAACAATACACAATAAGAGATGCTTAAATGTGATCCTCAGCTTCGATTTCACCTCTGAAATGGAAGAAGGAAGATTCGCCCTCCATTGATCCCAAAGAAGTGATGTTTATGCCATTCTCATGTTCTAAAAACAATTCATCCTTCATTTTGTCGCTCAAATGTTTATTTATGTGAAAATTTGGGGTTTTAGGAAGATGCACGATTAGGTGTATGGTTATGCATCCAACCGTGCATTACCAAAATAATGCATCTTTTGAAATTGTGCACAACTGTGTAATTGGGTGCATGACCGTGCATCTTCCATTGCATAGTGAATTCTTCATTTCTTGCATTTTCTTGCCCCATCTTCACTCTCATCCATTTCCTTCTTGTTCCACAAAGACAAATGAGTTTGAAATCAAGATAAGCATCTCAAGGAATATGCTTTTAATTCATTTTGGCTCTTGAACTTCCAAATTGTACCTAATACCAAATATGAACTAAAATAAGTATTTTAAGCATTTCACAACAATAATCATTAAGTGTTAAGGAGTGAATGTGTAAACAATTAAGCATTCATCAGCAAGCATGTTTTATATTCTACTCCACTCTGCTTTAGAATAAATACATAGAAAAAATAGATGATTTATATCTTTTTCAACCTCTCTACATAATACACATGTTGAATCATTTGAGCTAAACTGTCTAATTTTAGTCCTAAGCCTATTTTTAATGACAAGCCAAGTGATTAGTGAGGCCTTAGGATTTAGAGTATGTTTCTATAGGAGATTATGCCAAGAAACTTATACTGATCTACTAGTAAAAATTTTGTGACAAGAGTCATTTATGAACCCTCCATTCAAGTTAGGAGTCCAGATGATGATATCTTCTCTATTCCCTTCAATCAGTTCAGGTAAATGTTCAGTAAGTGCAGATTATCCTCTAAAGTTTCCATACCAATCACCATTTTGGATTAGAGATGATACTTTGGAATCCATAGGAATTATGTTCCTCAATTGAATAGTATCATGTCTGTGTATAAGAGGGCCTAATTCTGATCAATTGTCGAACCAAACTCATTAATTTTCACCATTTCCCAACTTTTTGTTTGATACAGGGGTAGATCATATTTCTCAAATTCAGTCATTGATTAAAGATACAAGAAAATTCTCTTGTGTTTGTAATCTATCAGAAGTTTAGCTTTCTGAGATAGGATTCATGGACCCATTAAATCCAGAAGGCCTTTTTATCTGTATAAAGTCTCCATATTCTCTTGTATAATAAAACCTTTTGTATTTTTGAAATAGATATGATTCCCAATCCACCTTGTTTCTTTAGTATGCTAACTTCACTCCATTTAACCTTTGCCTTTTTTGAAATTCTCAGCCTTTCCAATATGGAGGAATGCTTTCACAATTCTATCAATCTCCCTAATGACCTTCTTTAGCAATACCATATGAGCTATCCAATGTATATGCAAAATGCTGAGAATAGAAATAATAAGTTTAAGTCTAGTAGTATATGAAAGGTATCTATTTTGCCATGCATTAACCTTAGATTTTATCTTTTCAAGAAGTGGAATACATTCAGAAAATTTAGGATTGGATGTAGCGATAAGCACACACTAAGGTATCTGAAAAGGGTGGGATCCACATTCAATCCTATAATTCTGTTGAGCTCTGCATGGGTTCTCACTTATGATGAAATATATAAACTACTTTGATCAATATTAACCTTTAATCCAGACCACTTCAAGAACAATTCTAAGATTTGAAGCATGTGTTAATGGAATGAGAATCTAAACTACATGTAAGCATGAGATCATCTGCATAAATCAATTGAGTTAATATAATTTCTCTACATTTATGGTGAAATTGGAAACTCCCATTGCAAGATGTGAATTTGTTTAGTAATTTGGACAAGCCCTCCATTACTAGGGTGAAACAATAGGGAGCCTTGTCTCATCCCCCTTGCATTTTGAAAGGTTTAGTGAGAATTCCATTTCCCAGCACATTAAGAGGGGGTGATTGGATGTAAGTCACGTTCCATTTCATAAACCTTACAATTAGATCCATTGCTTCAAGACAAATATGAATAAAGCTCTAACTAATTGTGTCAAATGCTTTATAAAAGTCAAATTTCATCAAGCAACTTTTGATTATCTTTCCTTATGTATATTCCTTTAAAACTTCTTGTAAAAGTAAAATGTTGTCACCTATATTTCTCTAAGGGATGAATGCACTTTGCAAGGGATTTATGATATCATTTAGCATATTCTTCAATCTTCCAGCTAAGAGCTTTACAATGACTTTGTAGATTGCATTGTAACAAAAAATTTGTCTGAAATCAGCCATATTTGAAGAGTTTTGCTTCTTTGGCACTAAGCAATTATAGGTGTGATTTATCTCTTGAAGAAAATTTGAGAATAAGAAGTATCCCAAAACAACTTCCGTTAATAATCTACTAGTGACATCCCAAGTTTTTTTTTAAAAAAACCATGCTAAGAACCTAATAGGACCAAGTGCTTTTAAGAGGTGAAATTGAATACATCTCTTCTAACTTCCTATTATAAGAATGATGAGACTAGAGACTCTTTTAGAACCTAGCTGATTGAACATTTAAAAACTATTGTCATATTGTAAGGAGGCTAAGTTGTTTCCTCGAATCTCATCAGTTAAGTGAAAAAGTTTCTTGCCAATTCTTGCAACCCTTCCTGATGTGAGTGTACAGTTCCTCTACTATCATATAATTCTACAATTTTATTCAAATTTTTTATAGAGTCTCCATCCTTCAGTCAGTTAACTCTAGCTTTCTGTTTGAGGATTTAGTTGTGAATATTCAAAGTCTGCTGATATTCCTTTAACTTTTGCAATTCAATCAACCTTAATATTACATCTTATGACAAGTTAAAGCAATCCTCTTGTGCTTGTTTCAATTCTTGCTTAAAGACTATGAGGTTTTGATTTTTGTCCCTGAATAAAATTTTTTAGTGTAGCTCTCACCAATTTTAGATTTTACATTAGTTGATAAGATTTAAACCCTTCCACTTTTTGAATCCAACATCTGCAAATTAGATCCATGAAACCGTGTATTTGTAGATTCCATTAACAAATCTGAATAGGGCCCTAAACTTTTTGTTTTTTGTCAAATTTTGTATCAGTATGTAAGAACGGTCTGAGAACAAGTTTTCACCAAAATTCACATAAGAATGAGGGAACAGGTTTACCCAAACCGAGTTAACTAAAATCTGTCAAGCTTCTTTCTAATATGCATACTACCCTGCTGCTTATTTGACCAGGTAAAGAGCCTGCCTGTTGAATTAAGATCCATCAAATCCACTTTGCTTAGGAGGTTTGTAAGCTCTTTGGTATCTCCTAGAGAAAATTTTTTGCCCGCCCCTTTCAACCTCCTTTGAACTTGATATGCAATTGAAATCCCCACCTGCAAGCCATGGATTCTGGATTATAGTTTGTAATCTATACAGATCTAACCAAAGTTTATTTCTTTAAAAACCATAATTGGAAGCATATATTAGTGTTAGATCAAAACTCGAATTTTGATCCCCTTATAACATTTCAAGTGGATATATTGGTCACTTTCGTTAACATCTTGAACTTCAATCACATTTGAATTGTACAAGCAAATTACCCTTCCATTATAATAGGATTGGTGGTTTGAAATAAGCTTCCAGTTAGCACCCAAAAACTTAAGGCGATTGAGTAATTGAGGTTCTTTTATTTTGGTTTCAAGAAAGCGCACCAAGCAAGGCTGCTTGTCTTTCACTACCTCCTTTACCATAGACCTTTTGAGAGGGTCATTGAGCCCTCTAATATTTTATACTAGGACTACCATTTAGGGGGATTTTCCCTAAGTTTTTTCTTCTTACCCTTCTTCTTTGCAAATCTTCTTCTAGAGTTAGCATATTGGATTATATATTCCTCATTCTCACCCTTGTTTTCATAATGCACATCAATTTCGTTATTCGAAATAGTTGGGATTTCAGCATTGTGCTCATTTATTCCAACCTCATTTCCCTCAGTTTTCCATCACAGTGAGAGAGTTCTCTAGTATTACATATTCAATTATTTGCCCTCTAGTTGCATCAATCACAACAAAGTTATTGTTATCTTCCTCCTATTGCTTGTCAATATGCCCAATCCCAAATATTACCTCCTGCCATCCAAAATTTAAACACTTTGCCAGTGAGTACCCATTTCTTGGTGGAGTTACTAGGTTTCTAAGGGTAGAATATTAAGAAGTCTTTCTTCCAACTCAGCATTTTCCCTTAGACTCATTACTAGTAAGCTATCTGGTAGTGTTGAGTTTTTCTATATTTCTATACATAATTTGGCATAGCCAATCCAGATAGGCATTAGCACATGTCTCTCTACCTTATATTTCTCTGACTTCCCTCTAATTGCTTTCACCATACTACCCCTGCTACTTTTCATTTTTAATCTTCTTCCCTGCTTGTGGATTGTTTCTTCTTCTGTCCAGACAATTAAATTAACCTCTTCTGGGTTTCAACCCTAATGGAAGGCCTTACAAATGATTATAGAAAAGGGGAATCATCTACAAAACAAGAAGACTTCCCTTCCCTGCTTAGAGAGCCTCTTCTCACTAAACCTGGAAAAATAAGCAACCAAAATAGATATGAAGAAATTACAGAAGTTGAGAAAAATGTGGAAGTTTCTCACCCTTCTAAAACTTGGAGGAATAAATTATACAATAGTTATTAAATTTAGCCCAGAAATTTAGAAAGGATCTTATAGAAAACGTCATTTATTAGAGCTTTATTGAATTTTTACCTAAAAGATTTAATTTCTTGTTGGTTATTGTCCTAAGCAAAAAAGTTGGCAAACATAATTCAAATATAACAGATTTGTCAACTTAATGCAATCATTCGTTGCTGGAACTAAGATGGATTTCTGATTCATTAGAAAACATAATGGTATTAAAATTTCCCAAGATAAGTCAAGATGAACTAATGCTATTTCTTATTGGCACTAGATCTAGCTTCTTGTGTATGGCCATTTGTTTGAGACATAAACAAAAGTAACCTAAAAATCCATAACATTTTAGCTCGCAGACAAAACAAAGAGAACGACAAAGTTTAAACACTACATACGAAAACTCCCATATGGTCATATCTGAACAGAAAAAATATATATATATATATAATTATGGTTTGCAATTGAACCAATCTCTTTCTAAGGACAAAGCAATAATAATAATCGGGGTAAATTTTTCTCTTACATTTATTTTCCTATTTTCTTATCTTTATAGTTACAACAAAGTAGGATCTCAAGTCAATGTAAAAATATATAATTTTAATATCACTAAGGTTATGTTTTTGTTTATTATGTTTAGTTTATATTTTTCAAATGAAAACAAAATATGTTTCGTTGTAATTGCCCAATAATTAAATATTAGACAAATTTTAAAAATAAATTATTTTCAAAAATAAATTAATTTTATTTTAATCTCTTACATGATATATATTGATAAATTATTAGTTAAAAATTATTATATTTATTAAAGTAAATAATTAAATTTTTATTTATAAATTTAAATATATTTTTAATTATTTTGGAGATATTTTAAATTTAAATTACATTTATTAATAATTATTATATTAAAATTATTTTATATTTACAATTTATTATTTAAATTAATTATAAATTAAATTAATAATTTATTATTAATAATTGATACTAAATAATTGAATAA
>JANITW010000234.1:20885844-20898975 GCA_027564335.1 Erythroxylum williamsii | reverse complement strand
GGCTCCCAAGTAGCCTCCTCTACCGAATGATTCCTCCACAGGACTTTGACTAGCTGAACCGTCTTGTTCCTGAGGACTTTTTCCTTGGTGTCTAAAATCTCCACTGGAAGCTCTTCATAACTCAGATCATCCCGCAACTGAACCTTACTAGTCTGAATGATGTGAGAAGGATCCGATTTATATCTCCTCAACATAGAAACATGGAAAACATCATGAATCTCAGACAATTCCAGAGGTAATGCCAACCTATAGGTGAGTGGTCCAATCCTCTCAAGGATCTCATAAGGACCCACATACCTCAGACTCAACTTACCCTTCTTACCAAATCTCATTACTCCTTTCCAAGGAGACGTCTTAAGGAACACTTTTTCACCGACTTCAAACTCCATCTCCTTTCGGTGTGCATCAATGTAGTTCTTCATCCTATCATGTGCTGCCTTAAGTCGTTGCTTAACCAAATTGAATTTATCAACTGTCGTTTGAATCAATTCTGGTCCTACCAGTTTTCTCTCTCCTTCTTCATCCCAATAGATCGGAGTTCTACATTTCCTCCCATACAATGCCTCATATGGGGCCATCTGAATGCTCGTCGCGACGAAGGCCACGCTCGTCGTGATGAAGGTCACGCTCGTTGCGACGAATGGCCCGTGCTAGCCGCGACGAAGGCTCGCTGCTCGTCGCGATGTGCGCAAATTCTCACATCGCGACGTGCGCCCCTTCCTCGCACGTCACGACATGCTCATGAGCACGTCCCGACGTGTGGGTCTAGAGAACGTCTCCGAACCCGATTTTTTCAGCATCTTCCCACTTCAATCCTTCCATTTTGCAAATGCAACACTTCTAAACCTTGATTTAAGTCTAATACTACATTTCTAACCCATTTAAACCTTAAACTCAGTCACAAGCTCATCAACCCAAGGATTTCACCTAGTTTTTCCGAAAATTCCTAAACAACCGATTCTAACACAATACCAAGCTATACTAGGGTTTAATCTAACTACAACAAGATGAAAAGAAGCTAAACTTACCTGAAAACATGCTTCAAACTCTGTCGAAAACCTTAGGAATCAAAAGCCCTCATTTCTCTTCTTTTCTCCAAGCTTTACGGCAACTCTCCTCTCTTTTCTCCTTCACTTTTCCTTCTTTCCTTCTAATTCTTTCTCTTATGCCTAAAGGGAAGACAAGGACTAAAATACCCCTCCTAGCAAAGCTTTAACCTATCCAACTCAAGTGCTCTTCCTATTTTGCCCTCAAACATTTTTACCCCTTATCATTCTCACTTACACCACATTATACTCACTTAATCTAAATTTCCATAAATACCTCCAATTTAATCAAACTAAGTCATAATCACACAATCAACATAATTCATACTTAATAACATCAATTAGAAAAATTTGCGGCCCAACATATAACATCTTTGGATAATTATAAATATATGACAAGTATATCAACTTTCTCCTTTATTTTTATTAGTTATAGAACATTGATTTACCTTTGAGTAAAGTCCTTAATTTCTATCATCTAATAAAATTTTCATAATAGTATTCATAAAATATATAAATTATATGACCAACCATTCAAAATTAATTTGGTCACTTTGGTGATTATTCATTCTTTGGTGATTTGAATACATTACCGTACATGCTTCAATAAATAAAACAATTATTGTAGACTAACTTTACTACATTAGTTGACATATAAAGAAAAGTAAACTAAAATATCAAATAATTAAATAAATAACAAAATGAAGAAACTGAATATAATTGAGTTGAAAACAGTAAGCACTAAGAAAAATCCTCCTTAAAAGAGTATTTAAGCCACTTGATTTATTAAGAGTAAGAGATCACTAATTTATACCTCACAAATAATTATTTTGTGATATTTATTTATCTAAATATAAATTTATCTTGTATTTATTTATTTTAAATAAAATTATATAAAATAAAATATGCTTCACGAATAATATTATAATGAGATGATAATTAAAAATTCTTGTACTTTAGTATCATTTTTAAATTTAAAATCATTAAAATATCGACATTAGACGTTGATCATTATCATCGTCATCATCATCCAGTCCAAAATTTCGCAATAAAGCGGGGTCTGAGGAGATCTAATAATACACAGCCTTATCCCTACATAATAGAGAGGTTATTTCTGGTAGACTCACATACAAATGAAACAATATAATAATGATGCAGGTTACAGAACAAAGGAAAAACTAGCACAGAAAAATTCTATTGACCTAAAATTACAATAAAAACATAAAATAAAAAAAAATACAAGTAATGAAAAATACCTGATGAAGTCCAGATCTGTGAGTATCTGATAAGTTACAAAAACTAATGATATGATATACAAAATTCACACCCATGATGACAATAACAATGCAAATCTTTCTATACTTGAACAACACATTGTCCTCAATAAAAATACATCATACTTGCAATTGGCAATATTTTTTTCCTCCGACAATCAACAAGTGCAATCAGCTTAAAAGAAGAACAATCACATGCAACGCATTCAAGGAAAAAGGAAGTTTTTTCACGATAAGAGATGGAATGCTCAGCACTTAATCAAACACAAAAACTAGGGAAAAAAAACTGTCTAAATACACATACATGAATAAAAAATCCACCCTAAGCTGATGCCTCACGCTTTCACTTGTTCAATTCACATGACGTTGATAATAAAATAAGATTATGACACCTTGAAAAATAAGATTAAGTTGGTAATTAAAATTAATTAGATGTTGCAAGCTATCTCTATAAAGGAGTGGCAGTCCTCGTGCCTGATTCTTCCATCTGCTTCTTATTTTCCGAATTTCCACCACCATCGCTCTATTATGTGGGGCAAATGCAAATCACTTACGGTCTATCACCACCATCATAGGTTTTGTTTAACCGTACCTTCCTTTCCTCATTTTTATTTTTTTCTTTTTCGGGAGTAAACTTGGCAATATAATTTAAAATAATTGAAAAGATAAGAAACACTGAGGCCGCCCCTTTCCAAATCCCAATATATCAAATGAAGGTTTTGGACCGGACACCTGCCTGGTCGGTGCATGCAATAATCTCCCTCTCCGACCTTTTAGTCACGCATCTACATATATAAACCAGCGATCATGTGTCATTTTTATATAAATAGTCCCATTTCCATTAGTCTATATTATAATCTACTCGACCAACCCGGTTTTTAGTATAGAAATAAAGAGGATTCGCAAATGGTTAATTAAACTGCAAATTAAATTGGCTTGAATGTGCATGTGATGGCATGCTATCAATTATTTTAAGTTTAAAAAACCTGAAATCTACTTGAAGATACAATTCCATTGCCTCAGCCTGGACTACGGCATTTGGTCTCCTCTTTGCCGTAACAACCATTATGGTGAATTCGACGCCTCCTACGTCGTTTAATAGGACGAGTTAGGGTTCATAGAATTGGATCTCGACTTTTCAATAGTTTTCTTTCATAGTATACCTTTTTTTGTAAAAAACGATTATGATGATTTGATTAGTTAGGCATTGGGTCATCCTCGTAACAGCCTAGCATTTGAGACCTTTTATTTTTCTAGTTGCGGTGCATTTTCCGTTCTCTCTTTTTTTCTTGGGCGGGATTGCTGCGTTTCAACTATTTTATAATGTTGTACTCCTTGGACTTGCGAAAATAAATATCTACCGACACTAACAAAACCAGGAAATGGCCAATTACTCATCCTTTCTCTATCATTTTAGTTTTGACGTAATATAAATCTTTGACAGAAACTGTGACATGTAGGCCGACAAGGGATGACTATGACATATATGTAGTTTATCTTAACCATCCAAAGTTACTTTTGCATACATTAACGAGGAGTCTTCAACTTTGCGATTTATTGGAAGTTAGTGTCTGAAATCCCAAGACTGTGCCAGAGAGAGAAGGCAAGCTGTCTCCATTCAATCCACAAATGCCTACTTACGATAGGATATTGGTGGATAAGTTAGAGGGGTTGTGATGTTAGGCTTCCGTAATCTCTGAAGATAGCCAGTGGACCACAGCTGGCTGTGGGTCTCCTGTCCTATTTTCATTTCCTTTCTGCAGTCAATATCTAATTAATAAATCTTTTTTCAAGCTAATCGCAATTAGGAAAAAAAAATCTATTTTCATTAATAAAGCTTTTTTTGTTATTTAAGATTGGAGTTACAAATTATGGGAATTCGAATATCCTCTTTCTTCCCTAACTGTCACAAAGATAGATGTAACCTAACAATAATTTGGCAAGCATTAACTCCAACCAAGGCCGGGCATGGGCTAGACTCGTCCAAGAAAATCAAACATTAGAAAGGGAGGGAGTGAGGCTAACCGCTAACGTTTGGTCATCGAAATCAAATAGACCGAAAGAAAAAGACAAGTCCATGTGCTGATTTTAAAATCTACCATACACGTGTTCAGCTGTCTCTTGGGAACACTTGGCGTTCCCTCACTTCCAAAATATGACTAATCACTCTCCCAACCAGTCAACACCCAGACCCACGCACCATCTAAATCTTCTTATCCTCTGTATTTATTCAATTAAATCATAATTTTAATTGTCAAATATGGGTTCCTGTTTCTCGGCTTTTATTTACTTGTCAAATGTGGGCTTTTATTTAATTATTAGAAAAGAACATATTAGTTTTCCTCTCTTTTTTAATTTTGAAGTTCCACTCTTTTTAACGTCTCAACCCATCCATCCACTGCGTTTCTCCCCATTCTCTCCCTTTTCCCTTCTGCTGCTTGTCTCCTCTCCTCCTTGTCTTTCAAATTCATTTCTCTCACTCAATTTACCATTTTGCCCCTCACCCTTCTCTATTCGATCCATTTAGTCGCCCACCAACCTTCTCCACAATCTTCAATCTGCAACCCGATTTCCACATCTCCGATCCGATTCTGTTACAAGAACTTTCGAACTTTTGCATTTCTTTTGCTTGCTTCTTCCGCGGTGTGTGGGTTGGTTGGTTTGTTTGTGTATCGGAGGTGGTGATTGCTTCAGATGTTGGGGCCAGGGGTACAGTTCACGCGCGTCCGTGGGGAGGATCGATGTCACTGCCCCGGCAAGGCGCGTAGGGCCCACCACAATCAACGGAACGATCAACTTCGGAGAGCTCAGAGCGATGTTACGGCGACCACCACATCGCCTTCTTCTGTAAAGGACAAGCCGGCCTTCTTTCGTGAACCGGAGAACCGGATGGGGTTCGAAGACTTGCCTAAACCGGTTGCTGCGATGCCGGCTTTTGAACCAGTGACGGGCTTAATGCCGTTGAGTAATTTAGACCGCTTTTTGGAGTCCATCACGCCGTCTGTTTCCGCTCAGTACCTGTCCAAGGTTTGACCGATTCCGTTTCATCTGCTCATTTCGCCATTACCGCTTTTTTTTTTTTTTTGACTTTTTCTGTTTAGAATCGTAGTTGTGTTAGTTTTTGTTTGGTTGGTAAGAAACCGGGGGATCTTAACCAGTACATTTAAGTTCGTATCTGTATATTAGTCTTTCATGATGTTGGAATTTTCACTTTATTTTGATTGTTTTACGATGTATAGGAGAAGTTGGAACGGTTAAACCCTGTGTGGGGTTTGAAGAATTTGGAAGAAGAAAAGAATAAATTGTTTGTAAATGATTAAATGATACATCTCCGACTGTTTTATGGACTTCTACTTCATGGAAACCGAACATGCATTGTTTCTGTCACCAACAACCGGTGTGTTTAACCATGATGTTCACTGTCTTTGACTTTCCGAAGCAAAATCAGTAAATGGAATATAATATCTCTAAATGCCTTCACTTTTATGATTCCCTGTCTGAATGAGGACCATCAGGATCGTGCGAAATGGCATGTGTGCATAATAAACTCTGATTATGATGGTGGGGGTGGGTGTGTAATGGTGCTGTGGGTGTGTAATGGTGCTGTAAAATGCTGCAAACCTCGAATAGTTTCTGAAATTGAGCAATAGAATGGTAAAATACAAGTTTCAAGATTGTTGAGACGTCACAACCTAGTGATATTAGTGAAATCTGATTATCAGGCTTCAAAGTGGTTTACTAAATTCGTTTGATTCTATCAATCTTTATACTTCACTGCATGTCATTAAATAATCTTTCTGAATCATTAGCTGTAGTGCTTGCTTAGTTTTTATGATCACCTTGTAGGGCTTAGCACATATACTGTTGTGAAAATTTTGCTTTTGGTTCATGTTCAGCTATCATATTTATGATGTAATAAATTTTGACATCAGACAACGATGCGTAGCTGGAGGACTTGTGACGTGGAATTTCAACCATATTTCATGCTTGGAGATTTATGGGAGTCATTTAGGGAGTGGAGTGCTTATGGCGCTGGAGTACCTCTGATTATGAATGATTGTGATAGCGTTGTTCAGTATTATGTTCCATATCTGTCCGGTATCCAGATATATGGCAAGTCTACGAAGACATGTGCTGTATCAAGGTGACTAATATTTAATGGTGCCATATTTTACTTGTTAATATTTTAAAACACATTTAACGCAGCATTTTTTCTGAGTCAACCAATATGCTTCACGTGTTATTATTTGCATCATTCAATTTGATTTCCCTTTATTGCTTGGCTTTGAGTGCAATTACTTTTCAGAGTAATGTTACTTCTGACCTCATTATGTTCCAGTTTGTTTGGATCTGCATTATTCACTTGCTGCAGTATGCCTTTATGAGCGTATTAAGTTTATGTACATAAGTGGAAACCTTTTTTATGGAAGGAAACTTTCTTCTGTAAGAAAAATGTCGAAGTTGGAAACTGCTAGATGGTAGCTTGTTATGATTCCATGGAAAAGTTTCGGCTATTCTCAAACACTTCGTATCATGTAACGCATTAGCAAAAGCTTTGTTAAAGTTCCTGTCAAACTATGCAAGGCTTTAAGAAAGGGAGGCAAGCTGGCTTTTGATCATAGTTGCTCATTTTTTTAAAACAATCTGTTCAAGAATCATTTGCATTTATTTGTGTCTCTAGTGGTGAGAACTCGTATTTTCTTTTTATCATAGTTATTCATTTTTTTTAAAAACAATTCTTTCAAGAAACATTTGCATTGATATCTTTTAATTGAGACAACAATTGTGGGTTAGTTTTAACTGTTTGGTTGCTCTCTTTCCTTTGACACCTTAAAGCTGTAGATTTGTTAGTGTGACACTTGTAAACCTGAACTGATAATCTGCTTTATGACAGGCGACGTGGTGAGGACAGTGACAGTGATTATAGGGATTCGAGTAGTGATGGTAGCAGTGATTGTGAACCTGAAAGTGGATTGAAATGCTCTGTGGAACCATGGACTCATCTTCATTTTAGAAATGAATGTCCTATAAGAATGGATAGATTATCTTTGCGAGACCAAGACGTTGCTCCTCTAGAGGATGCTTCTAGTGATGAAAGTGAATCTCTTAATTCACAAGGTTATTTACTATTTGAGTACTTTGAACGAGATCCCCCTTACAGCCGGGAGCCGTTAACTGACAAGGTTGTTATTGTGTTTCTAATGGTAGTCAAGTCCATGAGATACTGTTAACTATTTGTAATATTTTTCATATTTCCTCGCCTATTTCTTTGTAAACAGATATCAGATCTTGCTATCCGCTTCCCTGAGCTGAAGACACTTAGAAGTTGTGATTTACTAGCATCTAGCTGGATTTCTGTGGCCTGGTACTTTTCATGGAGTTGCATACGATTCTGATGTCATGCTATCAATTATTATTCACATATTGTGTTTGCAATTTGTAGGTACCCAATCTACAGAATACCAACTGGGCCAACATTAAAAGACTTGGATGCTTGCTTTTTAACATATCATTATCTTCATACCCCATTAGGAGGTACTCTACGTCTGCCGATTCTGTATTTGTTCCAATAGGTTCTGTGATTTTGTAGATGATGAATTTTTTCTTCTAATTGTTTTCCCTCTTGATATGATGACCGAATCAACTGTTTATGTGGCGCCCTTTTTTGATTCTTAACTTTTAGTGCCGATAAGTTTTACCTTTAATTGGCATAAAATGTTATGAATACAAGACTGGAAGTGTGTTGAAGGACAAAAGCTCTTAGCCTGCTTGTTTGTGACGAAGGCAAAACTTTGAGACAGATGAGTAGTAGAAAGCTGCAACTTTATGGGAATGAATAAAAAAAATCTCCGATTTGTAGGAGAAGATGTATACTTTTATTTTTGTGAGTCATTATAATATTGTTCGTACTGGTCTGCATTACTTTTTGGTCCATAGAGGTGGGTTCTATCGACACTGGTGACCTTGTTGCTTTATTCTTCAATGACTGCGTAGTAAGTCCATGGGATTATTTATGGATGTGTAATATTCGTGTATCTTGCTTCTTAAGCCTGATTTAAGAAATGATGATTAATCCACATGATCACTGTATGTCGCTATCGGTTAGAACTATACCTGTATTGGGCTGCTTTTATTATAGTCATAATGACGAGTTTCTTGGCAGTTGTACGAGGTGCTCAGGCTCCAGTTGTAACATGTCCCAGTGAGTTGGGTGGGGTGCCAAAGATGTCGTTGCCTGTTTTTGGCCTTGCATCATACAAGTTCAAGTTGTCCTTGTGGACACCAAGCGGGGGATTTGAATGCCAATTGGCGAATCATCTGTTGCAGGCTGCTGATAAGTGGTTGAGACAGCGTCATGTCAATCATCCAGATTTCCTGTTTTTCTGCCGTCGGTCGGTAACGTGAAGTTATAGCTCTTCTCCAACTGTTTATGACGGAAAGTTAAGTTAAACTTGGTGAATGAATATGGGTTGCGAGATTTATAATTCCAAGTGTGCGGCTGAAGATGACCGGTGGGTTATATCTATAGTGTTCCGTACTGTCACCTACACCTACATGGATGAAGGAAAGAGCATTTTTGAAAATTAAAAAAAAAGGAACAAGAAAGAAAGGAAAAAAATGACAACTGCCTCTGAAGCAAAAGAGTTACTTTAGGCAATAAGGCTCTACAAGAAAATGAAATGAAGCAATATAGATTTAGGATAAGCTGCTCAAGTATGGTGCTAAACTAAGTTAACAAAGTGGTCGGGCTTGTAACCAGTGTCAGCGATGTTCATGATCACATGTAATCTTCTATGTTCTGATGGGTGTTAGACCAGGCAATTTTTATCTGTCCTGATGGTCACAAAGGATGCAAGTTGGTTTACTTTTTAAAGAGGATTTTGATAGGAAGGTTGTAATGCCAGATATTAGTTTACTATAGAGCTTGCTTACTACAGATGTATATCTGGGACTGACTGATAGAGCTTGATGACTTTTTTCTTCTGACTGACTGGTTAGGTAAATGTTGTTTCTATTATTTTTCCTTCTGCATTCATTTGTGCTCTTCCTGTTCAGTTTTATGCATTAGCTCAAACTCCGTATCGCAGTAGAATGAAAACGACTTCTACATTTATATGTCTCTTGTATAAATATATGACTGAGATAAAGTGAAGCAAGTTCTGAACAGAGAAGAGAAAAGGTGATTTGAAGGAAAATTGGGGGATTAAGTTAGCTGAGTCGTTGGATCGGATGTTCTAAAATTGGAATGTTAAATTTCATCCTGTTTATAACTTAAAAAGGCTATTTCTGAACAAAGAAATTGTTATACTGATCAAATTTTTATTGACAAAGCAGGACATGGACCTAACTCATTTGTTCTCAACTTCATTTACTTTTCTCTCCAAGGCCTCCGAACATATCTTTCCCATCACATGATAAAAGGACATGAGATCTGATAGTTGGCCAACGGACATCTTCCCCATTATGGCCCTTCCAATTCTCTCCCTCTCCTCATTCATCATCAATCTCTCTCTATACCCACCTCCATTTCTTACTGTTGCTCCCATTTGCTTCAGCCTATTCACCTGCTGCAAGCTCAGCGCTGTGTTCGCCTGCAATTATCAATTATACATTCAGCCAGTTATATTTGCTGTAGTAACTCTGTAATTGCAGTACCGTTTGCAGTCTACTCTTTGAAAATCCTTTAACTCTACTAACAACATGTCCTTTTCAGGACTCCGGAATAAGTGTCAGTTCTTCTTTCAAGAAACAACTAACCTGTAGGAACTCAGCTCCAACTTCTAAGTCAGATTCTTGGCCTGAAATCATTCCACATCCTGAGCTGTACATGTTCCTAGCGATAGAGAAACTTCTAACGATGATCCGTCTCTTTGTCTCCAGCTCCTGGTTAAGTTTTGGGGCTTTCGGTACAGACGACGAACAAATAAGCCTTTTCTTATATGCAATCACTGCCTTCACAAATTCCTGCACAATCATAAGACAAGATATTCTGAATTCTAAGTAACTGTGAAGCATAAGAATTCCGAAAGAGATATAGATCTTTCAGGGTCGATTTTAGCTTTACCTTATATGCGGTTGGACAACCAGGATAGTCAAAATCATCAGTGTCTTGACATCTCATTCTCTCTGGATGAAACTGAAGTCCCATAATGAACTTTCCCTCGTCAGGATTGTAAGTATCAGGATCATAAAAACCTTCAACTAAACCATCTGGTGCAAAAGCCATTGGCACAAATCTTGGAGCTAATTTCTTCACACCTTGATGATGATAACTATTCACCATGATTTCCATCTTATTTTCTTCCAAAGAATCCTTAAACCAGCGGTGTAAAGGAGTGTTCTCTTCAACCTTAATCACATGACGGTGTTTGTCGTAATTCTCATAGTTGATATGCTCTACTCTTTGGTCCTTAAAGATTTTTAATGATAGCTCTCTCCCTATATCTTGATAGAGTGTGCCTCCGCATGCAACGTTAAGAACCTGCGACCCTCTGCAGATTCCTAAGTATGGTATGTTTCTCTCAAGGCAGAGCTTTGCCAGCCTCAGTTCAATCGTGTCTTTCTCTCTGTCAATGGCTGTGTCGCTTGCATGAGCTTTTTTAATCTCTTCAAGCTCTTCAGGTGAAAACCCAGAAAGCTCCGCGTCATAGTGGGACGGATCTATGTCTTCACCTTCACAAAGAAGGACGCCATGGATTGGCTCGAAGCTTTCCAACAACATGTGGAGTCCACTTACCCTGGGGACTATAACTGGTACTGCTCCATAGCTCACTATAAGATCTAAATGATACTCTCCTGTTCATCAAATTAGACAACATCAATCCTTTGAACCAATCTCTAGTCTTCAATCTTCTTTTGCATTATTTAGTGCAGATACTTATAGCATAATGACACGATCTGTTAGACGTGATAGAGCGGGAAGAGCACATTAAGTCATTCATGGTTAAAATTTGTATGCGATTGATGGAAATGTTGAAAGTAAACATACATAGGATAAAGATAATAATTAACGGATCATTGATTTAACAAATCTATGCCCTTCTTCAAATGACCAAAGGATATGTGATCAAAAGAATAGAAAGGTAGACAAGTTACAAAAACATACCCACAAAATCTACGAACTTGTTCTTGCGAACCGTTCGCCGGGAGACAATGAGAACCCTTGGAAGAATCATCGAGAGATCTGAATCAGCCATCTCGATTGGAAATGGTTTTCTAGCCCGGACTCAGAATTCTCAGTTAATGCTAATGGAGGGGAGTTATGAGACAGATGTTCTTCCTAAGGATACGAGCGTGGAGTGATTCTTGAAAAAGGGTACTTAAAAAAGGAGAAGGAGAAGGCACAATGCAGGCGTTGTGCATGGACAAATGTTCGTTTTGGCAATTAATTTATTTGAAGTTAGCGAAGTCAAAGTTTGATAGGGTGCTGACGTGGAGAGTCTCGCGTGAAGATAAAGGCCAACGTTAGTTGGGAGAATTAGTTGTACTTGATAGCCATCGATTTCGTAGTGAACAACAATTAAAAAAACGAGACGTTTAATTTAACGAAAGGTGCGAATTTTCCCTCATAACATCACCATTTTCATTTCATTTATGTTTTAAGAATGAAAGTGTAAAGATTGAAATGCAGTAGTTGTCACCTTGTTGATAAAAAGAAAATAAACAACATATATATTTATGATGTAATTGCGTTACTAATGTGGCAGGCAGCAATTGAGTTGCTAAGGTATGTATATATATAATTGGCTTATCTTCATCCATATGAAATCAATATATACAAATTAACACTTGTTAAAATTTACTAGATAAATAAACATTTGTTTATTGAATATGGTCGAGTCGGTTGTGCTAGGCTCAAGTCTAACTCTAGGATGTCGTGTGGGTCGATCGGCCCATCTCCAAGATGTTGAGTTAAACACGACAGGTATTTACTATATAAGATCATTATCTCCTCATGATGAAGGTACGACTCTAATAACTCTGATATTTTTTATTCATAGACACAAAACCTACGACAAAGAGCTAACTTAGGCATCGAAGGGGCAAGCCGGCAATCAACCTCTGGCGTGCCTTTATTGTTTTTGCAGGTATCTCTTAGTCCAAGCTAATCGAGATCATGGATCCAAGCAACGGCGTCCAGCCCTAACAGGATCAGACTGAACCAGTTAGCGCTCACCGTGGGGCCGGGCATCAGGGCACCACGTCCAAAAGCACATAGATAGGTCAAGTGGCAGCAACAAACCCGGATGCAGCCGCCGTCGCGGCACTCTCACTGCAACGAATGTGATTGCAATTACCTGTCGCCGCCCTTTCACCGATTCATCATGATCCCCAGACCCATCCCCCTTATCACCCAAAACCCTAGCACAGACGAGCTATCCCTATTAAACCCGAATAACCACACATAATCCTCACATCCGAATGACCAACCACCACCCCAAAATCGAGAGCAAGAAGAACAAAGCGTAGCTCTGGAGGATAACGCGGGAAACAATTCACACCCTCACATCCAACACACCATCAACATGAACCCTCCTCCACAACAAACCTCTCTTACCCAAAGGCAAATACAGGAAGCGACCGATGTACTGATTCGACAAATCTTACAATCTCAGACAGACCAGCAGCGAACCCCCGCTCAACAGATAGGTACGATAGCCGATCGTCATTCTACTGAAGCTCTCGAAAAAATCGTGGACGACTGAATCAATATGGCCATGAATTCCAGTCCGGGTCAACCATCAACACAATACAACTCTCCTTTCATTCAGGAAATCTTGGATAGCCTTCCAGCGGTCGGTACTAAGATA
>JANITW010000234.1:20865772-20876045 GCA_027564335.1 Erythroxylum williamsii | reverse complement strand
TTGTATCCTCTAAAAGTTTAGCTATAGCAAAGAAGCTGTTGGAAGAGGGTGTCAACAACACTATAACTGAGGGAAGAAATATTGTTCCGTTGTTAATGTCCGTTGTAAATTTTACCGGGACCAATTTCCTCTAAATTTAGCGACGAATATTAGTACCGTCGCTAAAGCATTCAATTTTGCCGACGAAATTTTTTCCATTGCTAAGTTTCTGTCGCTAATCTACATTTTTCTTGTAGTGAGGATAACTTATGAGTGTAACCCTTCTATTTGTTAAATTGTTTCAATATTGGTAAGAATGTAGTCACCATAACAATCTTTTAATTTGGTATTTGGATTCTTTTACTTATATAGTAGGGACGCCTCTGATTTTGTATTTGATTCTTCTATCTATAAATGTTAATCAAATATGAAATTTTGGTAAGTGTATAAAAGTATTTGGTGGCAGATAGCTGTTTCTTGAATAATTTATATACCTATAAGGTAGAACCATGAGAATGAATGGTGAGTAAGTATGATCACTTTTTTATAGAGATCTTATTCTTATGTATTATGTATTATGTTCACTAGTGTTTCATGATATATTTGGTATAAGGTTCACAATAGATACTATTTCTAACATTTAGTATCATTATTATCATATATTTGTGCTGATTATATATAATACTTGTTTTGTAGTTACCGTTTATGTAAATAACAATAAAGTTACGATTAAAGTGCTAATTGGTTTCAATTTCAAGAAGTAAAAACAAGATGTGAAATCTGCTTTGGAGATGACATACTTTAATTTGAACATAGTCAAAAGAAATCCATTTATTCTCATACTTGTCAATTTGACCATCTACTTATTAGAGTACCCAAAAAAAAAATCATAACAAAGGACTTTTTAAATAATATTTCTCAAAGGTACATACTTTTTTTTCCCCAATTTTAAGATTAGATTCCATGAGATACACTAGGGTTGCGAGAATAAGAAAATATATTATCAGGATTGTTCATTTATAGAGTATAAGAGAATATATTATCAGGATGGTTCATTTATAGAGTAAAACTCAAAGCCTTAAACATAGTCATTCATGATGCTTATATTGCTCACCAATCTTTGAATACACTTCCCTCAGAGTCTAGTATCTTTGTTACTTCCTATAACTCACAAGATGATGTCTAAGACATTAATTCCTTACTTGTTGTGTTGTAAAGAAGAACAACTAATAAACACATCACCGGTAGCACTAATTGCCACTAAACCAAAATCTAAAACCAAGCTTAGAAAACTCAAAGGTAAGGCTAGCTCTTTGAAATCCTCCACTTAAAGAATAAGATTATACTACTCTTAGGAGGGGATTTTATGGATGTTATAAAGAATATTAAATGTTTCTTTTGTAAGAAGAAAGATCCTATACATAGGATTACATAAATACAACGTCTGGAAAGAAAGATAGGAATTACCAAGTAAAATTTTGACTTTTGTCATTCATAAACCTAATATTGTATAGCCATGTCAAGTTTTTGGTGGCTAGATAGTGGACCTTTTTCTTATGTTTCTTCTATAATGCAATGATTCACATTAAGGAGACAACTAAATAAGGATGAGTTAGTACTCATGGCTATAGATTTTGTAGGAGTCATTTACCTAAACTTTGATGCTAATTTTAAACTTATTTTGTATAACACATTTTGTATACTATTTTTTAGATGAACCTTGATCTTTGTATCTTTTTTTAGATAAATAAAGCTATATTTTTATAGTAAAAAAACATAAGTATATAGTTATCTTTTGATGTAAAATATGTTAATACCAATTTTTCTTATCATATAGTTTATATATAATGCATTTACCTCCAAATAAAATCTATAATTCTTCATATGTTATTGAAAAGACTAATAGTAAAAGATCTATAATAAAGGAAAGTCATTTATATTAGCGAACTATAAGAAAATTTCCAAGATATTAAAAAAATAGAAAACGTTACTAAATTTATTTTAAGTTAGTTTGGGGGTCTTATAGATGCATAAAGATGAATTTCTAAGTTTATAGTATTATAACATCGAATTTCTAAGTTTTTAGTATTATTACGTTGTTAATAATTAAGCTTTAACTCCAAAAAGCTTAAATAAAAATTTTAAAGCCATAATGGGGTAAATTTTCATGCAATTGATTTGAAATAAAGGAAATAAATATTGTTTTATTGTCTCATATATTTATCTATCACTATGTTTTATATGATATATCACTTTTTGAGATACTTTATTGTAAATTCTCAAGTAAAGGTTATTGAAAATATTTTTTTTACACTATTATATGACAATTAGCAAGTGCATCAAGGTTTTTTTTATTATATAGTGGTAAGTTTGTCATAGGTATATGCATATATATATATAAAAGGGATAACATATGAGTGTAACCCTTGTATTTGTGAAATTGTTTAAATATCAGTAATAATGTAGTTTGTGCTTTGCTTATGTGCCACAAATTAGGAGAGATAAGCTTGATAGAAAGGTAGAAGATGGGATTTTTGTGGGTTATAACACTGTCTCTAAAGCTTATAGATTTTTCCAGCCACATTCAAGGAAAATTATAGTAAGCAGAGACGTGCACTTTATTGAGAATGAAGAATGGAACTGGAAAGAAGAGCAAACAACTTCAGCTCCAAATCAGGTTTCAAAGTTCCAGATGAATAAAGATGAATTGATTGATGATGTTCTTATTAGAGGTACATGATCACTTTCTGATCCTTGAACTTGCAGATTACTAGGAAGCTGAGAAGAATCCAAAGTGAGTTGCAACAATGAAGGAAGAACACAACATGATCAAGAAATCTTTGAATGGCTTGAAGCATACACCTAGAGCCCAGTACAGAAAAATTGATGAAAAGTTGCCAGACTAACATAACATCTGTCGGTTCGTCAAAGCTGATAAACGAGGAGGCCACATGCAATCAACTTTGGACGAAACAGTTTTCCTTAGCAGCAACTCTGGTGGCTTATTGGCTGACAGATGTCTAGTTTCCAGTATCTTCAGAACTCGCATCCCCTTGGTTAGGACAAGGAAATGAACTCCAAAAACTACTACTAAAGATAGGCGTGGTACTTGATGTTGATGCAGCTTCTGTTAGTTGAGGAATAGGAAGATTTCCATACGCTGCTGAATTTTCAATGTAGGTTGGGGGAATTGACATCATAGAAATAGCTCCAGAGTTGCATAAATCAACCATTCCCATTCCCATTCCCATTCCAGGGGCAGATGCAGCAAATTGTGGCATCTGAAACCCAGTTGGTAGCACAGATGGAACTTGGAATATAAATCGTCCTCGCATATACATCATCTGTTGAATATCAAGCACTACGTTTAATCAAATTTATGTGTATTCATCATGCCATACTTTAAAAAGATTATAATGATTACCTCAATTTGAAGCTTTAAGGTTTTGAGATATTCAATGGCATCATCCAGGATTGAAGCGCTATCCGACGGATACTAAACATACTAAACAAAGACATTTTCGGTTACCAAGGCCCAAGTATAAAGCATCTACAGATACAGCAATACATGCCATCAGAACTAGGACTCGTTAGAGGGTACGAGAATCCAACATTATGAACTAAAAAATAAGTGTGTGCTATCAGGAATACAAAATGATGGTAAGAACCCCGAAATATGTTCCCAATTTGACTGGTAAAGGTACTTAAACATCAGTTTCCATCCTTGACCTTAATGATAAAGAAATCGTTAGCTCATGATTGGTAAAAAGTCCAAATAAATCAGTGTTCGAAGCCCACACTAATTAATCAAGATAAGATTGAAAGTCAACTGCAGTTAAAACGAACATCTGAATTGTCTATTGAACTGTATGCTGAAACTGGCCAAACTTGGACATTTTAGCTGAATATTTTATCTTCAACTAAACATGTAACAGAACAATTGAAATCTCACCTTTCTAGGGCCTGGTAGCAATTCCTGCAGAGCTTTCATCTTTCTTTTGATCCGCTCCCTACGCCTCTGCATAATACAAATGCAGTGAAGTGGTTAACAAGAAAGTTTCAACACATTCTGTTTAGAAAAATATCAAGTTATGTGCATAACACTCACCTTCTCACACAAATTATGCGTTTCGGAGGAACGTGTCCTTTTAGGCTTTTCCATGTATTGCTCTTTCCTCAGTTCGCCGCAAAGTTTATCAAAATTCTGAAGTCAACAAAAATTGAAGAATGCATTGAGTTTTCAAAAACATCAAAATAGCATATGTCGAAAAAGATCAATCCTTTGTTCTTAGGGACTCAAGTTCTTTCGGTGATGATTATATATTCTTCTCATTCTCGGTGGCCCTTACAAGTTTGTTCTTAAGGCGCTTCATACAGGTTTTTCCTAAGAAGAACCAGTGAGGATAGCGTACAGACTAACAAAAACAGATGCACAATAACTTATTATCCCATCAGAACTTTGGGAATATACCCGTGATTCAATATCGTAGAACAACTCTGCGTACGATCCCTGAAGGAAATGGTATAATACCAAAGTAAAGGTCACACGAAGAACAATATTATTTGTAGTGAAACCTTCCACAAAATAAAATTCAACCCCTATCACGAAAACCTCACGAATAGTGTCATCCCACACCAAGATTTAAGTCATCGCATCATAGGCTTCAACCCAATTATATGTCCTTATCTAGACAAATTAACGCGTGTTACGGAGTTATAAAAAAAAGAAGCATTACATGAGTCCAATTATCTTTAACTCACATCGCTTCGAGTCGACTGAATGATCTGTCTATCAGATTCTCTTTCACTTTCATTTTCATCTCTCCTGAAAATGAAAGGCACTTTAAGCGGAACCTCTCTAGTAGGTTTGCTTATGGTGGCCATTGCCTGTAAACTTGGATCAGATTGAATGTCTGTCAAATTCCCAAAAACATATTGCAAGTTATCACCTCCCTCGCCAACCGCCGTCCATGACGTATATATCGGCTTAGTGACAAAAGAATCAGGAAACTGCGTTGTGTTTGCTTGCTGCACATTCCCTGAAAACTGATAGGTGTCATTGCTTACAAAATCATTTTTGAACTCGCAAGCCTGTCCTTTTTGGTTGCTCATGGTAATGACAAGAAAAACAAGATAACAAACAGGGAACCAAGCGAGGAAAAAAAAAGAGGAGATAGAAAGAGCGATTCCCAGGATGCGGTGCGTTGTTAAAGCTTGTTTTGCAGCAAGCGAAAAGTTACGTTATGATTTTATGTCACGAACCCAATTACAGCAGCTGGCCCTTCGAATGATGATGGAACCATTGGACCACCAAGCCTGCGAAGAAGTGCTCGTGTGAGACAACCTCCTAGCAAATATGATGATTTCACATTAGGGACCACGTGGAGGAGGCAGCGTGGAATAACAGAATGATTCTCGTTATAATGATTGGCACTGACAGTGACTGCGTTATGCAAAAATATTGTTAGGCTTGTCCTGTTCTTCTCCTCACCCCCTTTCTAGTCCTCTGTTTCTCTTCCACCTCCCTCGCAAGTTATACTGCAATCTAATTCTAATATCAGAAACCTCGTTATTTCCTATCACGTTCTTATTTGCTGTTCACTGCTCGATTTGCATTCATAACATTGGTGCTTTCATTGAGAGGTTGGCACAGATGGCTGACAGAACTCGCCTGAAGGTCCTCGACGAAACAGTTTCCGCCCTCCGCCGCGACTTCGATGTTCTGTCCTCTAATGTCGGCGAGCAAAAGGCGTTGCTCCAGGAAGTTTTATCGCGCCTTTCCCATCCATCACCTTCAGACTCTAAGTCTGGTTCCTCATCACCCGAGGGCCACTTTACCACCTCCCTGGGTCGCCACAAACCCGCAGCAGTCCAGCTGGCACGTTTCGCCGGAGTTCACCCAGAACGGTGGGTTATGCAGGCCAACCGATACTTCGACTTCTATCAAATCACCAACGAGGACCGGGTATCGATTGCCTCCTTTTATCTTGACGATGTCGCAGCAGATTGGTATGATTGGATGTACCGAAATCGGCAACTCTCTGGTTGGGAGGCGTTCGCGGCGTCTCTGGAGTCTCGATTCCGGTCACGTGAATTGGAGGAACCAGAAGGCCTTCTAGCCAAGCTCCACCAGACTGCATCAGTTACTGACTACCGTTCCAGTTTTGAGGTTATCACTAATCGGGCTGTCTCCCTTCCAACTCACTTTTTAGTCCACTGCTTCATTTCTGGGCTTCGTGCAGACATAAAACATTCAGTGTTAATTCATCGGCCCGCGACCTTAGAAGAGGCCATGACTCTGGCACAGCTACATGAGCAGCGGATTGCTCTTGAGAAAGGGGTTGTCAAGCCCACTTTGGGTTTAACCAAACCCTTGCTGCCTACACCAAAGACCCCTCTCCACCAGACCTCTAACCCTCAGCCACCGCAGCACCCTATCGCCACCTTGGCCAGTGGCTAGAAACTTCCCCTCCGTCGTTTGACGCCAGCTGAAGCGGCACAGCGACGAGCGAAGGGCCTGTGCTACCACTGCGATGAGAGGTATACGTGGGACCATAAGTGCAAATCTAAGCCTCAGTTACTGTTGTTGGAAGATGACTTGACAGCTTGCGACACTGCTGAACCACACCTGCTACCCCCACCGCACGGTCTGGACTCCGAGTTGTCTTCCTTGGCCCAGTCGTCGCAACTCCAGTCTGCTATTTCGTATAACGCCCTTGCCGGAGGTTGTTCCATTTCTACCTTGCGTTTTCAAGGCTCTGTCTATGGCAAGTCAGTTCAGGTTCTTCTTGATGGTGGGAGCACTCACAATTTTGTGCAAATGCGAGTGGCCACCTTCCTTAATCTGACCATCACTACTACACCCAGTTTCTCTGTGTTGGTGGGCAATGGGGAACGTCTTCCATGTACGGGAATGGTGAGAAAGGTACCGTTAGTCATCCAAAATCACGAAATTCTTGTGGATTTTTTGTCCTCCCTATTCAAGGGTGGGATATGGTGCTTGGGGTTGAATGGCTTGTGACTTTGGGACCCGTCCTTACGGACTATGCTTCTTCCGTGTTCGAATTTTCCTATAATGGACAGAAGGTCCGCTGGGTAGGAGAGGGGGCGCCACGGGTTCAGCCAGTTCAATTCAATAGTCTACGACGGTTGGCAACCACAGATGCAGTCGTTGAGTATTTCCGATTGGAGTTAGTTTCGGGTTTTAATTCCCCTGTTGTTCCTACAACCCCTCTAATTACCGAATTACTGGAGGAATTTGAGGATGTCTTTACTAAGCCCTACGGGTTGCCGCCGAATCGCGATTATGATCATGCCATTCATCTCTTACCTGAGTCGGAAGCAGTCAACGTCCGACCTTATCGATACCCGCATTTTCAGAAACAGGAGATCGAGAGATTAGTAGTTGAAATGTTAGCTGATGGGATTATTCGTCCTAGCACGAGTCCATTCTCTTCACCGGTTCTATTGGTTCGAAAGAAAGACGGGACTTGGAGATTTTGTGTCGACTATAGAGCTTTGAATGCTGTCACAATTAAGGACCGTTTTTCGATCCCCTCCATCGACGAGTTGTTTGATGAGTTACATGGGGCGCAATACTTTTCGAAGCTTGATCTTTTAGCGGGGTTTCACCAGATTCTCATCCGAGCTGGAGATGAATACAAGACGACTTTTAGAACTCATGATGGGCACTACGAGTTCTTGGTAATGCCATTCGGTCTCACGAACTCGCCTTCCACATTTCAAAGCCTGATGACTTTGGTTTTTCGTCCCATCCTACGGAAGTATGTATTGGTGTTTTTCGATGACATCCTCATCTACAGTCCAGATTGGGAAACACATTTGGGCCACATCCGATCAGTCCTGACCATCTTGCGTGTCAACCGGCTGGTGGCAAAAAAATCCAAGTGCCTTTTCGGTCATATGACGATCGGTTATTTGGGTCATATCATATCGCGACAAGGTGTGGCGGTTGACCCCGAGAAGGTGCTAGCAGTACAAGCTTGGCCAACACCTCACACAGTCAAGGAAGTACGGGGATTCCTTGGCTTAGCAGGGTACTACAGGCGGTTTATCCGCCAATTTGCTTCGGTGGCTGGCCCTCTCACTGAGTTGCTGCAGAAGGACGCCTTCCACTGGACAGAATCAGCAACTCTTGCATTCCAACAGCTGAAACAAATGTTGAGCATTGCCCCGATACTTGCACTTCCCGACTTTTCTAAGGCTTTTACCGTGGAAACCGATGCCTCGGGGTCCGGGATTGGGGCCATTTTATCCCAGGATGGTCACCCAATAGCATATTTCAGCCAGCAGCTAAGCCCCCGAATGCAGCAGTCTTCCACATACCAGCGCGAAATGTACGCGATAACGCAAGCTGTCTCGAAATGGAGACAATACCTTTTGGGGCGCAAGTTCACAATTATTACCGATCAGCAACCCTTAAAGAGTTTGACAGCCCAAGTTATTCAAACTCCGGATCAACAGAAATGGTTGGTGAAATTAATCGGCTATGATTTTGATATTGTGTACAGGCCTGGAAAACAGAACAACGCAGCTGATGCCCTTTCTCGAGTTCCAGCAGCTCAATTTTTGTCATTATCCTATGTTGAGTTTTCAATTGTTGAGGCTGTACGAGCAGCAAACTCCTCCCACCCTGAACTAGTGAAGCTCCACCAGCAGCTGGCCACTGATCCTTCATCCTTGTCGGGCTTTTCAGTCAAGGATAACTTGTTGTTCTTTAATGGAAGGTTAGTCATTCCATCTAATTCTTCCCTTCGATCACAGTTGTTGGCTGAATTTCATTCATCACCAGTTGGGGGTCATTCGGGCATTATAAGAACCTTCCATCGATTAGCTGCAAATTTTTATTGGCACTTGATGCGTAAAGATGTTCAAACTTATGTTCGCGAATGTTGGATTTGTCAACAAATGAAGTCATCGACTTTGCCTCTGAGTGGACTGTTGCAGCCCTTACCAGTTCCTAACTTGATATTCGAGGCCATTTCGATGGATTTTATTATCGGGCTACCATCTTCGAAAGGAAAAACTGTGATCATGGTTGTTGTCGATAGGCTCTCCAAATATGGCCATTTCGTGGGGTTACCAACACAGTTTTCGAGCCAGCTAGTCGCTTCAGTTTTTGTCCAAGAGGTAGTTCGCCTTCATGGAATCCCATCTGAGATAGTATCTGACCGTGATCCGCGTTTCCTCAGCGACTTTTGGAAGGAATTGCATCGTCTCCAAGGCACTACATTATGTATGAGCACTGCATACCATCCGCAGTCCTATGGGCAGACCGAGGCGTTGAACCGTTGTTTAGAAATGTATTTACGTTGTTATGTAGCTGATAACCCTTCCTCTTGGATGTTGATGTTGCCTTGGGCTGAGTTCTGGTATAATACCTCATACCAAACAGCAGCTCAAATGTCTCCCTTTGAGGTATTGTATGGGTGAGCTCCCCCTACTGTTGCACGTTATATTAGGGGCTCCAGTGGTAACCCCATTGTCGAGTCACAACTGTTGAAATGAGACTAGATTTTATTGCTGCTGAAATCTAATCTCCAAAAAGCCCAAGCTCGAATGAAGTACTATGCCGATCAACATCGTCGGGATGTTACTCTTGCTGTTGGTGATTGGGTATACGTTAAGTTGCAGCCATACCGCCAAGCCTCAGTCCGTTTACAGCGACATGCCAAGTTAGGCCGTAAGTACTTTGGTCCCTATCAGGTGTGTAAGCGAGTTGGAGAAGTGGCTTATGAACTGGATTTGCCTTCTACTGCTCGTATTCATCCCGTGTTCCACATTTCAGTCCTTAAGAAATGTGTAGGTCGCCCCTCTCAGCAGGTGACTCCATTGGACCTCGTGGACTCCACCAACTCCTTTGTGCTCCAACCAGTGGCTGTCCTTGATTCCAGAACTGTGCAGCGTGGTAGTGCTGTGGTGGAACAATGTTTGGTGCAGTGGGCAGGGCTGTCTGTTGATGATGCTTCTTGGGAAGATAAAGTTCAGCTGGCTCGAGCTTTCCCTCTTCTTAACCTTGAGGTCAAGGTTGCTTCCGATGGGGTGGGTAATGTCATGAACCCAATTACAGTAGCTGGCCCTTCGAATGATGATGGAACCATTGGACCACTAAGCCTGCGAAGAAGTGCTCGTGTGAGACAACCTCCTAGCAAATATGATGATTTCACATTAGGGACCACATGGAGGAGGCAGCGCGGAATAACAGAATGATTCTCGCTATAATGATTGGCAATGACAGTGACTGCGTTATGCAAAAATATTGTTAGGCTTGTCC
>JANITW010000234.1:20820769-20832640 GCA_027564335.1 Erythroxylum williamsii | reverse complement strand
TAGATATATACATATATATATCTATGTATATATATATATATATACATAGATATATATATGTATATATATATATATATATAAGTTCATCACCCATACTTGTCCTGAATTGAGGTATAATACTACTCCTTTAAAATAGAGATTTATGAAAACTTTAATACAATATCAAAATTAAACTCACTTAATATTAAGTTTTTCTATAAATGTCTCTTATTTAGCCTTCCGTCTTATGCAGGTTCACATATTTTTATTTATGTGAAATTGATATGCTGAATGTTTATTGTTAGATAGAGAAAGGTTTTTATATAATAAAAAACTAGTTACTTAATATTTTGAATTAAAACTTATTATAGTAAAAACAAAGAGGAGTAGACAATGAATAGTCATTAAAATTTTAATTATTATTAACTAAAGAATGTTAGGAAACAAACAACACAACTATCTAAATGATCAACTAAATATCAATGACAAGAAAAATACTCTTTAAGTTACAATAATGAAATAATGGCTAAAAACCCAAATTAGGGTTTAAACATTTTGATTTTGATTATTTTAGGACTTAAACTTGAAAGTTGCTCAATGAATGTCAAAAATTTCACGAGTTTACTCAATTTAAGACTTTTTTGGACAAAAATTGGAACGTGTTTACACATGTCATTACATGCAGGTCAGTTAGTATTTAAATGCCACATTAATAGACCTAATTTATTGCCCAAGCCAGGTGAAATTTAAGAAAAAATTAATTAATTTTGTTTAAATTTTGAATTAAACGAAAAACTCTTTAACCCTAAAATCAACGATTTTTATGAACACATGTTTCACCCTCTTTTCTTTCTCTTGGTTATCCCTTCACTCCAATCCTTGGATGCATCATTACTTAATGCATCTACCTTCACTCCAATCTCACTTGTGCCTTCTTGGTAGTGTGAGTGTGAAATCTCTCTTTTGACATTGGAGGTGAATAAGCGGTAAGGTTGGAGATCTGAAACATACATATGCTGTGATTGAAGACTGAAGTAGGTAATGAGTCATGCTCCCTTCTAATTTTGTATATAAATTTATGATGTTTTAATATTCACTTTATTCCTTTGCCCTAACAATGTTACATTTACGTAAATTATTTTATCTTCTTTAAATGGATTTGATTATTAGGTTGAATAGTGTGTAGATGATAATTGTTTTTCATGTACAATTCTATTATACATTTGTATATAGGATATGATCAAGTTTTCTCTTTCCCATGTACTTGACATTATACGTAGGATATGATTTGTGTCACTTGGTATAGCTTCGTTGGTGGTTATCTATATTTTGTTGTTCTCTATGTACTGGGTTCAAGATAAAATATGACATTCATGGAAGAGATGCAGATTATTAGGAGCAAACAAATTCAGTTAGGTAGACATCATTTAGCGATCAGTTGGTGCACAATCAACATTACAACAATATGCTATAATACTTGAGAATGAGCTTTTGTAGTAGTTTTTCAAGGTAATGATGTTGATTAGAGGATTTAGTTTATTGTTTTCTTGGTTATGATTTTGTGTTGGGTTGGAATTTTTGGAATTTTCAACTTTGGCTGTAGAGGATGCATTCTAAGCTTGATAGAAGGTCATACAAGATGATTTCTTCAACTTACCCAATTGAATGGGACTATGACAGAGAGGCTAAAAATTATTGTTGTAACTTGAAAGCACTTAGATGGACTTCATGGATTGATGAAAATCTAGGAATTTTATGGTTCTCGACTCTTTTCGATAATTTTGGTACATTTTTATGTTGTTTTAGGTAAATATGTTCATATATTTCATTAACAAATTGCTACTTTTTCTTTGATGATAGGGTGAAAATGTTTGTGGATTTTATGAATGACATGATCAAAGATTTTGGCCAAGAGCAAGACAGATTATTTTAGAGCTAAAAATATGGAGAAGATGGTATGTCATCAAAATAATCTATTGAAGGTGGAAGTGACAGAGTTAAGAGAGAATGCAGTAGATGTTTTGCAAGTTGAAAGGATTGCAGAAAATTTAAAGTTAAGGAATGAGTTAGTTGCCACGAGGACTAGTTATGAAACACATTCAGCAAAGTGTTGGAAAAGGTTTGCTTGTTTAAGCTTGTGTTTAGTAGTTTTGCTTATGTTTGTTAGTCTAAATAATGAAGGCAAAAAAGGCAATAGTCGTACCTATAAAGCCTTACCTAGAAATTGTTTGGTGTACTAGAACAATGTGTAAATGTTCTTCACCTAACCTGATGTTGGAAAGTGCAAAGTGTTAGACATTTTAACATCTGTTGTATTACTAATTTGATGTTCTAGCCTAAACAGGTTTGATGTTTTATATACTAGGCTAAACATGTTTGATGTATTAGCCTAAAGATGTTTGATGTTTCAATATTTGGTAAGGAAGATTAGTGACAAAATAAAATCTTTAATCAATGGAGATAGAGTATTCGATAGTAGTCAAAAGGAGTTAAAAGTGGCAGCATTTGACTACTTTAAAAAATGTTATCCGTATTTTAGCTCTAATCCAATGATTAACACAACTGTTATGTTGTTTTATAAGTCATCAAATTATTGATGAGGAGACAAAGATATTTAATAGACCTATAATTCCAACTAAGGTTGTATTAACAATGTAGATGTTGTACCATTCATGAACTTTAACGAAAATGAAAAAACCTAAAAGGAATGCAATGCACATTGATTGGAAAATAATGGAAACTAACACTTTACTACAAAAATTTGATCATCTCTTTCCATTCATAGACTTTAAACTTTCCCTGAAAAAACAACACATTGCAGAGAATTCGACAATTCCAACCATGCTTCCATCACCCTCAGTAACCCATTCATGAACTTCAACAAAAAAGGAAAAAAAATGTACAAGCATTGCAATTCAAACTGAAATTGGAAGTCATTTCATTCATTGCTTAATAAAATTAATCCCGAAAACATCCTTACAATATATTTTTGTTCAATTCACAAATATCACGAAATTGTTCAACTCACTAACAATTAAATGTTAAGTTTACATTTTTTTTCCTTTCCTTTTGAAGGTGCAGTTTGACTTTGTTGGCTTAGATTCACATGAGCAGTAACAACTTCCTTCCTCTTTATTGATTTCTGACTAAGGTTTAGTAGTCTCTAACTTTTCCTTCTAGGATGTAGATAAAATGCAAATGTTTGTTAAGTTGTATGAATTAATTAACGTTAAGTAAGAATGAAAAAAATTAACACTTACATTTAGTATCTGCAATCCTGTGGTTTCATTTGTGTATACCCCCATCATTTCCATCTATTTCTTGATCTTCTTATGTGTTTCTTGTTGAAGAGAAGAGTATATGACAGGCTTTTTTTTTCTATAATTTTCGCTTGAGAATTTGGACTACATCTGCCAACTGCCAACATCCTCAATCTGCTTCCATCATATGCAACACCATTACCAGGCCCTCATCTCCCTTTGGTTTGGTTCTTAGCAATGGCCTTTGAAGATATACAGATATTTGTTATTTTTGAAGCACCTCTAGGTGTTGGGAGAACAAGTGAGACTGTTGCACTTGCACTTCCACTTATATGAGCAGTACTTGAGGTGTTGGCAGTACCTGAAGTAGTTGTGGCACCAACAGATACAGACTTAGTAGCTGAGGTAGAGGCAAAAGATTTTGCTTTTCTTTTATCTTTCTTCCCCTTTCAGTGTTGGATGCAGATTTAGGGGCATTTATTGGGTTGTCAATGTTGTTTTCAACTGTGGATATGTTTTCGAGGGTTGACAATGAGTTCATTGTGTGTTGCTCCATATGGATATCAATTGATTGGTTGGGTTCAAATTTTGAAACTAGGTTGGAACCTGCCATTGATAACATTGATAACAGAATAAAAAAACCTAGAAGATTACCACTACTATAGAAAAGAATCTTAGTTGTACTATAAAAGACAAAACAACTTAGAAATTACCTCTCGACCGTTCCAAGGACAACCTCTTTGGTTGTGTCCTTCTATATGGCAGTGGCTACATGTAATAATCATGCCCCTCCTAGACATGTGGTCAACTTTTTGCTTTTTGTTTACATTTGCAATCTTTTGAGGCTCATCAATGCTTTTTTTCCTAGCTATTTTGGGCCTACCATGCCCTTGATTAAATTCTAGTAGCCTAATATTTTTTTCATTACTAATGGGTTAGTCCTTCAAACCAAACATCGGTTGAATTGTCTTCCCATATGCTTTGACATATTCAGTCTTCCATAACTAACTAGAAGTGTACTCTTCAATATTAACCCTACTGTCTCTAATATCACATATGGCATGTTCACAAGGAATGCCAGAGAGGGTATATCTCCTACAAGAACATATTTTGTTATGAAGCCTCACTAAATATCTATTCTGTCCATGATCAATCTTATATTCTCCTTCTCCATTATGATGCATTGAACAATGTTAAGCAATCATAACACTCTTCTCACTTGCTTCCTATATTCTTAGCCCTAAATTACCTTCCCACTTGGCAGCCTCTTTCCTTTTTCTCACAATTCTTTTCAACAATTCTCTTCTAAGATGCTCAAATAACCCTAAAACTAACATTTTCCTTACATCAACCAGAGTCTTATTGAAGGCCTCATATCAGTCATTGCCAACCAACTCAATCATAGAATCTTCCCTCTGGAAGACCTGACACCATTACTGAACTGGTGCATAACTCTCAATATCTTCTGTTGCCCATTAGTTCTTGGCTCTAAAGTGCTCCTTCATCTCTTCCCTTTATATCCTCTTCCATCCCAATTGACATAAATATGTCTAACGTAAAACCTATGCTCAGCATCTAGACACAAATCGATAATGGCTCTATCAAGTCCCTACAATGGAAAACATAACCATTTGAATAGGCATATGGATGCGTCTCTACATATTTCATAGCAGTTACACTCTCAATGAAAGTAAAAACAAGATTGATGTGAAACTTTTACCTTTTGTTGGTAAGTTATTATAGTCCAACCAATTATGGAGCCTAAGTGAGGTAAATCTTCTTTCAGCCTTTTAATTAACCACTTCCATGTGACCATCAAATCAACTTCAACCATAGCCTAAACAACAAAAAACATTTGATTGTTTCCATCTCTTCCCAAAGCACATAAAAGTTCATCCTTAGTTTTGGTTTTCAGCCAATATGCATCTAAGCCAAGAAAATGCTTGCATCTATGCCTAAACTCATGTTTAATAGCTTCTACGTATTTGTACATTCTTTTAAATACAGGTGGAGATGTTTGAATAGGCTGAGACATTGTTGATGTAACAGTGCTTCCTAGGTTGGTATGCCTAATCACTTCAACATAAAACCAAAACTTCCCAAACTCCTCTTCATTGTTGATCATAACACTGTCTACTTTTTTTTCTTTGCTCTTCTCACTATACTCATGGACACTTCAACACCTAAACAATCCTTAACGTAAAATTTTATGCAACCATTCTTCAAAAATGGCTCCCTTTTAAGGTTATCCTTCAACAAGTCAACTAAAATGCCAGTGTTCATCCTAGGATTTGTATATATCCTATTATAGTTATGATTGTTCCTGAATTTCCTAACTTGAAATAACTGTAGCTTCCTATCAAATGCTCCATATATATACCAAGGGCTATTCTCTGTCTTATATTTACCTTGGACAAAGTTGGGCTTATTTTTGGTAAACATGACAACCCTCTTTGTTTGATGGACAACAAACTCACTGCAAGCTTAAATTGCGAATGATTGAAAAAAATAATCCCTAACTCAATGTAAGGATCAACTGCTTTTTCATCATAAATAAGGTATTTCCTTTTCCTCCTAGTAGCATCATATACCATATCATCTACATCATTAATAAGTTCTCCATATTCATCATTGTCATAATATTCGGACAAAACTACCTCATCTTCATCATCTGCGTCAGCTTCATGTGGTCTATTATCCTCATCCAAACCATTACCTTCATCTCCTCGCTCTAAATCATGTTTAACATCTTTATTCGGAACATTACCTTCATTTCCTTGCTCTAAATCCTCTTTATGTTTCAACCTCCATATTAATATCATCTTCATTCTCCATATTTGCATCATTTTCATCCTCCACATTTGGCACATTGTCTAAATTACCTACATTACCTCCAAACCCTTCATTATTATCATTCTCACCATTATCTTCAACTACATTACCCTGATTAACCTCATTACATTCATCCTCAATCATTTCAACAGGATTATCCACACCATGTTCAATATAAATATCAATACCACCCATTCTCATCATCTAACTAACCATATCCAATATACTAACATCATCTTGTACAACTCTCAAACGATTACATCATTCAAAACTAGGCATAAGATAAAATATTTTTTCATATTATTATGCCCACTTCTTTTACATACATCAACCAATTCAAAATAGCTCAGTAAGTTAGGATCAAATTTAATTTCATCTACAAAACCACCCTTATACATAACATTAACACCCACATTAACAAAACATCCCGCATGGTGAAACCTCAAAGTTACTTCATCAAATGTCATTCTGCCAAATTGAAAAAACTAACTCCAGGAAAACAAAAACACTTGAAATGAAACACTGAAGTGAAAGTGAAAATTTTAAGCCTAGCATAGCACATGATGCTTAACATATTAATAACAATTCCAAGAAACAACTTATTAAGTTCTATTAATTAAGGTACGTGTCGTTGTTTACACCTATGAATCGAGAGATATGTTCTCGTTGTGATTCTTAAGCTCGTAAAATTTTTCACCTATAAGCCTTATGGGAGCTATATCACTAGTTTTCAGCCTATATACCTACCTAATGGTATATTATGCCTCAGTGTTTTAAAAAAATCCTTATTAAATGCAATCCTTATTTAATTCAATTGTTACATCAACTTTAAGTTAATAGTAATTAGAGTCTTTTAGATATAAGTTATTACTAGAATAACAAAATCAAAACTTTGTGTTATCATCAATGATAGTCAGAGTATTGCAAACAACAACATAAAAACAATGCATTAGTTGCAATTAAAAAAATACACACTCATATGACAAATACTCCCACCAGTAAAGAAAAAAGAATGTAGGAGGCAACGAAATTAAAAGCATCAAATTAAGATTTTATACGACCAACTGCTTTTCTATTGTGCTCTGACTGGTAGGAAAGATGAATTTTTCTATTAATCATAGCACAATAGAAAAGCAATTGGTCCTAGTAGCTACTCATTCCGCAACTGACCATTTTTTTAATAGAAGATGAAGTTTACTTCTACCCATCTCATTCATACTATCTTCCTCAGACTACTATAACTTGAGACTTCTCTGACCTCATACTTCTTTTTACCGCTCTAACCTTATACTTCTCTAACCTCAGACCTCTCATAAACAAATGTTTACCGCTCTTAAGTCTAATGGCTAATACTTTAATTCTAGGATTGAACTTTTTTTTTTTGAAATCAAACAAAGGAATATGCATTAATAAACCTTGTCCGCAGCTAAAGCTGAAGAAATACACGATGGGAAAGATAAATCTCAATAAACAAGACCTAACATAGAACTAGCATTTCTCGCAAGAGTATGAGCTGCACAGTTCGCAAATCTTTTACAAAAACCAAAATGAATTCTAGGACTTACCTTCGTTTCAAGAGATGATGCGTGAACCAGTCAAGTTAACCCCTAACCCCTTCAATGAAGATTGGAACGCAGATCTAGGGACGGTGAAGATTTGTCAACCAACTAACACAACCCTTTCAACGAACTATAAAGAACAAATCTAGCGAGGGCAACCTTTGGTGAAGATGCGTGAACCAAGCAAGATAACCCTTGCACGAAGACTGGAGCGGAATGGTTGACAATGAAGATGCGTCAGAGAGGGGAGCGACGATGGGATTTTAGAGTTTTCTATAACTTTTTGGTTTCTCTTTCTTTACTTTACCAAATTTACATAATTCATAAAAATTTTCAAAATTTTTAGGTTAAAATTTAAAGCCTTTTACTCTTTTATATGTGGCATTTTTTCTGCAACTTTTTAGTTTCTCTTTTTTTAATTTACAAAATTTACAAAATTTTTGGGTTAAAACTTAAAACCTTTTACTCTTTTATATGTGGCATTTAAAAAAAGGATAATGGTGCCACATTGTTGCATGTAACGACGCGTGTAAATACGTCATTATTTTTATCCAAAAAAGTCTTAAATTGAGCAGACTCATGAAATTTTAGTGTTGGAAGCCCACCCTGGAGAGTCACGTGTCCGACATCCTACGTGACATCTGGACGAGCATCCCACGAGAGAGGAATTCCCCACCACGTCAAACCATAAATCCGAACCCATTTCAATTACTTCCGAACGGATCTCGAAAGATTCACCCTAATTTTCCTCCTGAAAAAAAAATTGATCTTCTTGGGGCCTAAAATTAAAACTGATTCTTAAGTTAAAATGAAAATTTCATGTCTCTATAATAATAAGAAACAAAAATCACCTCAATCGGATCTCTATAAATCAAGAAATCGCCCAAATACGGAATCATATTCAATATCTCTATTCAATTATCTCTTTTCGATTTAATTTATAAAATTCAACTCAATCCCGAAAATTCTAAATTTTGCATGAGAGGGTAGAAATTTTTTTTTGAAAACCAAAGCTTCGAAAATCAATTAAATCGAAGATCAAACGAAAAAGTTATAGCAAAATAGTGGGAGGAGGTTGAATTTGGAAAAAGAAAAATCAGAAAATAAAAATAAAACCAGAAACTTGGAAATGGAGTCGCTTCTCGCGCGAGCCAGGGCGAGCCGCTCGCCCTCGCGAGGGTGCCTGCAAGTTCCGAAAACATTTTTTTAAACCATACAATACACCTGAAATTTTGAAAAATCATAACTCTCTACACCGAATTCCAAATCTCTCAAATTTGGTATAAATAAAAAGATAAAAGAAAACTCTACAACTTTCATGAAGAATTCAAAAACTAATTTGGCCTCTAAGAGAGTCAAAAGCTACTTCAAAGTTACTGCCCAAATTAAAATTATTCCACACAAAGACAAAAATTCGAAAAAAATCATATCTTTTAACACAAAAGCCCAAAAATGTCACATTTTATATCAATGCAAAGATGAAAAGACGATTTACAACTTTCATGAAGGAAACAAAAATCAATGTAGGCTCTAAGGAAGTGAAAAAACCCTTACAAAAATACTACCTGGATAATATCCTTTCCAACAGTAACTTCCTTTTTTTAAACCTTATAACTTCTTAATCCTAAGTCCAAAAGTGACATATTATATACCAAGGGAAAACTCTAAACGTGAACTATAATCTTCAAGAAGACCTTCCAATCCGATTCAAACTCTAAGAGGATCAAAAACTCAATCAAAATTTCTGCCCATTATAAAAATTTTGACAGCATCTCCCCTAAAATTTCACTAGCCAAAAATCTTCAAACACACAACCAAATTTCCAGCACCTGCATAAGACTTCAATCTCCACATTCTTCAATCTCCCAACTCCCAAATCAATCCATATAATCCCAAAAACTAACTCAAATGGCAACAACCACAATCTTACTCTTTTTGACAATTTCAAACCATACAACAACACATTTGTACAACATACACAAAAATACATAAAAACGAAAATCTCTTACATTTACCTGGAAGATATAAGTTATTACAAAGCTTTAGAGGGCATTTTATCCCTAATACATCAAAAGTATCAAAAGTCAAAATACAAAGAAGGGTCATTTGTCCAAAATACTATCTGAAGCCTTGTTTTCCAAAAGGTGACTTCAAAGTTAAAAGACATAGGAGTAATGCCTCAATCCTGATTCGGTTACTCGTTTTCTCGCTCGTTGCCTGTGGAGGAAAAAATGGGGTGTAAGCTCAACGGCTCAGTGGGTAACAATTTAATAACAAAAAACAAGCATGCAAAATTCTTTAACAATTATTTTCAAAGCAATTTAACCAAAATCATTTTTGCCTTAAAGAAAACCCCACCATTTTTAATTGATAAAAACATTTACAAAATCAACAAATACAAAGCAATGTCACATATACACATAGAAGATAGTTTGGGTGGATCCAAACGGAACGTACTATACATTCCCACGAAGCGGTCATGTGTACCCGTGAACTTATGGGAGTCCGTGAGGAGCTCCAATACTACTAGCGGGCAGGCGGGAGAAGCCTATGAATAGACAAGTGCACTTGACTCTTAAGGGACTACCACAAACCCATATAATCATGCGTTTCACATAATTCACACATAATTGCCCAAAATGGCATTTTTCCGAAATCACATGTTCTCATCTTTTTCACTTGACAAACAATTTTTACAAATATTTCCATAATGTATTTACATACAAAAGATACATAATATAATTTTAAACCATCCCAAAGAGTAATAAATACAACATTGGTAAGTCATTGGAAAGCAATAAGTGGCATTTATGACAAGAACTTTAATATGCTTATTAACTCAATTATTAAAATATCACCCACCTTAATTCCTTTAGCTTTAAACTATGTCAATTTGCCTTTCCTCTAACTCCTCTTGCCTCTCTTGACCTTCATCAAAACACAAAATTCTAATCTAACATGAGTTGTCAAAATTGGCAAATCTTAGGAAATGAAAGCATGAAATTGAACCTATAAAACCTTACCCATGCTTTTCCTAAACTCTTAGAACCAAAACCCATCAAAATTTCCAAAGGGTTTTGAAAACAACTTACCCTAAAAGCCACCCAAGAAAATCACTTCTTGCCTCTAATGGAGGATTTCACCTTCCTCTTCCTTTTTCCTTCATAAAGAACTCTCAAAATCTCTTTTCTAAAGCAAGGATTTACAAAGCCCTAATCTCCTCCTCTTCTTCTTCTTCTTCTTTTTTCCGCTTAATCGAAACTCTCCCTTTCCTCTTTTCTTTGTAACCTACGTAAATCTCTTTCAAATGTCTTAGCAAATTTTGTTTCTTACTTTAAAATCTAAGCCCCAAAAGTACGTAGTTTCACTTATCCTCTCTTTATACATGTAATTGTCGTAGCTTCCCTTCACACAAACGACCATAAGCCCCTTTGCTTCATCCTTTATTCTTTTACTAAATCTTAAAAGACTAAAATACCCTTCCTTATAAGCCTTAACCTTTAAAAACATTAATGGACTTCCTAAATTACCCCCATATCATCTTATTCCTTTAATTTCTAACAATATAAACTCTAATTTAAACTTAATCCCTCCATTTAAATTCCATCCACCTAAGCACTAAAACCTCAAATTATTCTAACAAAAAGGAAGATAGGAAAACTAAACCTCAAAATAAATTTAAACATGCTATTTAATAAGAAAGAGGAATCGGGGCCCAACAGAGAGACCCCACGAGGATGCGCGAAGCCATAGCATGACGAGGCATGTAAGAACTTAACTTTGGCAAGATAGGTCGAAGGTATGTAAAGTGTGTAAGGTTTTGTACTAACTTGAATTGTAACTTATAATTAATCATAGAGCGACAAGACTGCATCACAAGTGAGATTAATCGTGGAAGATGGACTTGTCCATAGACGTGCATTGATGGACTTATGTGCAGATAGGCCATGGTGAAAACACAGTAGCAGTGACATGGCAGCAGTGCATGATGTGGCACATGATGACGAGAAGATAAGATCATAGTGGATGAACATCTAAGAGATAAAGATCATGTGGAAGGATCATCTAAAGATAGAGGAGATCTTCATGGATAAGGATAATCATTCTTAGATAGGGTAATCTTTTATCTTAATAATATGATATAACTTAATCCTATAGGATAAGATAGGATAAGATTGTGATCTTAGCTAGTAGATTTCTATTAGAACTCTTAGTCATCTGAAGGAGCCTATAAATAGCTC
>JANITW010000234.1:20712623-20724773 GCA_027564335.1 Erythroxylum williamsii | reverse complement strand
ACAGATCAGGTGGTGTGCCCCACCACCGGGCTGGTGCAAGCTAAATATGGATGGTGCCATGAAAGGCACTAGTGGATTGACATTAGCAGGAGGAGTATTGTGGGATGAATAGAGATATTGAAAGACGAGCTTTGCCTTTCGTATTGGCAGTTGCACATCCATCGTTTTTGAACTATAGGAAGCTTTGAAAGGGTTATAATTGACATGGAATGCAGGTGTGAGGCAATTCATCCTAGAGGTGGATGGTATAAATATATTGATACTTCAAACTGAGATAAATCCTGTCATCTATTACAACTGGATATTGGTCTCTAAGATCAAAACTTTTCTCTCCAAAGACTGGGAAATCCACCTAGTACACACTTATTGTGAAGGGAACTGTGCAGTAGATTGGATGGAAAATTTTGCCCTAAGCTTCCCGTTCAATTACCATATTTTTCATTACCCCTCCTTAAGGGATCATCACCACTTTAGACAATGATCGCTTCGGTACCACCACCCTCAGGATGTGCCCGTTGTAATCGACAGTTAGTGACGTTTTGCCTCTTATATTATTAAAAAAAGAAGACAATCAATACAAGGGAGTTACATGTCTTTTTGTTATAACTAACTAATTATTTAAACTATGCATCTAATACATGTGAACTATAATATGACAGTTATTACGAAATTCTTCTCTCTACTTGTAACAACAAACCAACTCATTATAATTAGAACTCTCTTTATCAAATCAATACCAAACTATTTGTTTAAACCTTAAGTCTAACAAAGTGGTATAACAATTATCCTGCTCCGAAAACAAAGTAGCCACTAAGAAAATAGTTGTTAGCATTCAATCATTATAACTTGTTATCTCTAAAAGACTAATTAGGTTTCTAATAGAAGAAATTATGTCACTTTAGCGATTACATAAGTTATTTAAGATTTAGATTAAATGTAACATGAGACTTTATTTTGAATATTTTTAAATATTAGGATCTGGCTTATATTTTAATAAAATGTTAGAATTAAAAATGCTTTTGTCAAATTTTTAACGAATAATCTTTCTAAAGCAAAGCAAAGCAAATGTTGCTTGGTTACATCTCAACGTTATAGAAGCCCATTGAAATATAAGGCCCAGTACAAACCCCTCTCATTCTGATGATTCTTTGCCTTCCTCTCTATTTCCGTCTTCGCGAACTGACGCTCCCACTTTAAAGAGTTGATGAAAAAGCTTCCAAGACGTTGGCGGCCATTGAATATCGAAGAAGCTTGTACGCACAGAACTGAAACTGCCTCTTCAAGATATAGTCATGTCCAGCAACGAAGCAGTGGAAGTGAAGAGGCTGTTCATAGGAGCTGGTTGCAACAGAATAGTTAACAACGTCTCATGGGGTGCTTGTGATTTGGTTGCTTTCGGTGCCCAGAACGCCGTTTCCATTTTCTGCCCCAAGGTCCCTCCTTTATTCAGTTTCTATCTGTCTTTAACCGCTTTTTCAAGTCTTAAATGTTTCCAAACGTTTGTCTTTAATTTTTCCTGAACAGAGAGCTCAGATTTTAACTACGTTGCCTGGTCACAAGGCCTCCGTGAACTGTACTCATTGGATTCCAAGCAATAAGTTTGCTTTTAGAGGTACCTGTTTGTTCTTTTAGCTCCATTTTATTTTCTCAAAACTTGGATTTTTAATTTATTGTTGTGCGTGATGTCATTCTATTATTGATTCTTATGCTTTTGCTGTTAGAGTTCAGGATTTTTTAGTAAGAGTAGTCCGGTGTATCTATTATTACTATTTAAGCATATTAATTGCTTATCTTACCTTTGTTTTCTGGGAAGTGCTGAGAGATGAGAAAGAGTTGGAATTTTGGTTTTGCAGTTTTATGCATTTGGGCTTTGTAATTTGACAAGTCAAGATAATGATGAGAGGCTATAAATTCATACCGGGAAATGCCTTTCTGATTGTCTAGCTTTGGTTATATTTTATTATTTTCTTAATATACGTTTTATTTGTCAGCAGCAAAGAAGTTAGAGCAGCATTATCTGCTGTCTGGAGATGCTAGTGGTGCCATTATCCTATGGGAATTCTCAATTGGTGACAGCAAGGTTTTTCTTTTTCATTTTTTTAGGTTTTTATGTTTTGTTAAAAAAACTACCTTTGAGGAATCCAAATGTTGCACCAGGGTTCTGTGGAATTTCCTTTTCTTGGTAGTTTATCTTGGTCATATTTCTAACTCCTTTATTTTGGTTTTGTTATCAGTGGAGGGAAGTGCTAGAACTACCACAATCACACAACAAGGGTGTGACATGCTTAACTGGAATTATGATTTCTGAAACTGATGCAATCTTTGCCTCTAGTTCTTCAGATGGAACAGTTTGTTTATGGGAATTGATACTGCCTTTGGCTCCTGACGGTGGGCAAATTTAACCGATTGTTTGCTCCCTTAGTACTTATTATCCTTGCAAGATGTTGTTGAGATAGAGCTTGGCTTTGTCTAAAATGAAAATCATAAGTCTACCTTTCTTGCAAGCATCTTATCTCATAAAACTTTCTTCTTTCAGCTTTTGTTAATCCTTTTTGCCAAACTTTAAAGCTAATCTTCCAATTGGCTAGTTGATTTCTGCAGTTAAGTGATCTAGTTGTGTACTTTTTCCTGTCATGTCTGTGTTTTGAATAGAAGAAGTCATGTGTACAATGTTTCTATGTACTTTTAGTTCTTACTAAGTCTGCATGTGATTCAAACCGGATGCTCTTCCTGCTGGAAAACTAGAAATTGGCTGAGTAGATACATTCACTGAATTCTAGATGCATTACTTTTGAAAATACTTTGATCAAGCGTTATTGGAATCTAGATGTTGTGAACGAACTAATCTGATTTACAGTTTGTAAAGTGTTGCTTTACTTTTTAATGATTGTTAGGCTTCATAGATTTTATTAGCATTATTCTCCTTACAACTCGATTACGGTTCTGTATTTTAAAAATGGACTGTCAATCCTGTTTGGTATCTTTAGTGTAAGAATTAACTAATCTTTGTTTTTATAATATGAATGCTTAATTTGTTTTTTCAGGAGACTATAAATTGCAATGTCTGGACACCATCTTTGTTGGTTCAAGGCCTATGGTGACTCTTGCATTGGCGAAATTGCCAGGGACTTCTGGGCATATAGTTATCGCAATGGGTGGTTTAGATAACAAAGTTCATCTTTATTGTGGAGATAGGAAAGGAAAGGTATCTAAGTTTTGATTTTACATGATTCTTGTGCAGAATACTCTTGTGTCGCATGAATATATTGGTCTAATAAGTGTATATGCATTCAGTTTATTCACTGTTGTGAGTTGAAAGCTCATACAGATTGGATCAGGAGTTTAGACTTCTCGTTACCCATCTGCTCAAATGGTCAATCAAATAGCATTCTGCTTGTAAGTTCGTCTCAAGACAGAGGAATACGCATATGGAGAATTGCTCATAAAGGTTCATCGGTCACCAGCAATGGTACAAGCAAGCAAGAGGGAACAAGTTTAGCATCTTATATTGAAGGTCCTGTACTTGTATCTGGCTCTAATTCTTATCAGATATCTTTGGAATCTCTTCTAATTGGACATGAGGATTGGGTGTATTCAGTGGAGTGGCAACCTCCTTTAACTGCATCTACAGATGAAACATTTTTCCATCAACCTCAAAGTCTTCTGTCTGCTGCAATGGACAAGACAATGATGATTTGGCAACCTGAGAAGAAATCTGGTATTTGGATGAATATTGTCACTGTTGGGGAGTTGAGTCATTCTGCTCTGGGGTTTTATGGCGGCCACTGGAGTCCTGACGGAAATTCAATTTTGGCACATGGATATGGTGGAGCATTCCATCTATGGAAAAACATTGGGATAAATGCGGATAGTTGGCAACCACAAAAGGTTCCATCAGGGCATTTTTCTCCTGTAACAGATATTGCCTGGGCAAGATCTGGTGAATACATATTGTCAGTTAGCCATGACCAGGTATTGTCTATATCCTTTGCAAGGTCGTCCCTCTTCAGGGTACTCTTGTACATTGTGCAATGTGTATAGAAACTACTTGAATTTCATTGTGTTAGTTACAAGTGGATGAAACTCTCTTGAAAAGAGAAGCTGAAAAGTTAGTTATGTGACAATTATTGGCCTGAGGTTGGGCGCAACAAGAAATTAAGTAGAAAGACTTGGTTTACAATCAAGCATCATCCTTTTGATTCAATTAGTTACTAATAACTTGATAAAAGTCGGTTTACAAGTCCAACTACATGTCTTTGGGAGATTGCTTTGATTCAATGCAAAAATTTTGTTAGTATTGTTATTTCAGGCATATCTACTTTTTACCTGTTCATTTGAGTAAAAGAGAAACTTAAGGATTAACTAATCCTAATGTCAGAATCATATTTTGATGTATTAGACTACTGTTTGTTGATTAATAAAATATCGAATTGCTTCATTGAATCTATTTGATTAAGCAATTTTGAATCCTTAAGAAACAAAGTTCTGTGACAGAGCTCTGAATTTTACTCATGTGTAAACTATTTAAACTGTATAAATATATCTTGCTTTCCAGACAACCCGTGTCTTTGCTCCTTGGAAAAATGAGTCATCTTGTATAGATCAACAGTCATGGCATGAAATTGCTCGGCCTCAAATTCATGGCCATGACATTAACTGTGTGGCTATGATCCAAGGGAAGGGAAACCATCGTTTTGTTTGTGGTGCTGATGAGAAAGTTGCTAGGGTATTCGAAGCTCCTCTTTCATTTTTGAAGACCTTGAATCATGCCACTTGTCAAGAATCTACTTTCAGTGAAGATCTCCACGTCGATGTTCAGGTCCTGGGAGCCAATCTGTCTGCTCTTGGCTTGTCACAGAAACCTATTTATGTCCATGGTGACTCTCTCTCCCTTTCTGTTGCATCCATGTAGCTTATTGCACTAAGATATTAATTAGATAACAATGGAGTTGAATGTTGTCTGCACCCTTATGTGTGCAAGTGCTCATTTCTTCTGCCAAATAGAGGGAGCTTGAACAAACAGCTGATTTGTTATTCACCTGCTTATCAGAGACATATTTAGCTTCATGCATTCTATTTTACTATTCTCACATAATATTTAACAACTCATTGTAACCAATTGAGCTTTTATTATATGTGATGGCCTTGAAGTTTTTGTTGGTAAGTAGTGTACTTTCAAGGCCCCATGTATAATTCTGGATTATATGATGTTGAAAGCAACCTGAGTAACAATTGCACTTTTCAAGTCCATGATAATAGCTCTTTTACAGCATATAAATTGGGCAGATAAGAGCTTAACCTGATCCTGCTATCAGTGCAGGAAGTTGTTATATCACTCCATAATAATGTTATAGATTTTGTTGACAACTGTGAGGATAACTTTACTTAATACGGGTCATCATCAAGTTTAATATGTTGAGAGATGCTAGCTCAGGGACATATTGTTAGGATGATGTGATTAAAACTTGGATTTATTTCAGTAAGCTATTTGAGGCTATTGCTGCATACTTTGAGATGTGTGAGGGATCAGTTACGGCATCAATAACCTGCCTGCTTTTCCCATTTTGGTTTGTTAAGTTCTGCGTCACGGCCTCAGTGCTTCTTGATTTAATGTTTTGATACAATGACGGAAAATTGGTAGTGCTAATTATCCTTTGAAAAGAACAATTATTTTAAATAGGCTGTGGCTTGGACCAGAAGTTTTCTCTATCAGAAAGACCTAATGTAGTTTTCTTGTGCAGCTGTACATGATATCCCAGACAGAAATGCAAATGATAGTCTTGACACTCTTGAAAGCATTCCTGATGCAGTTCCTGTTGTGTTGACTAAGCCTCCAATAGAAGATCAACTGGCATATAATACTTTATGGCCAGAGTCGCACAAACTTTATGGTCATGGAAATGAGTTGTTTGCCCTTTGTTGTGATCGCGAAGGGAAGCTTGTTGCTTCGTCATGTAAGGTATCTACTTCTAATACTTATCTTTCTGATTAATCACACAAAAAATAAGTAATGGGTTTGGGCGTGGAAAGGAAACAACTTTTTGAGGGCTTGCATTTTTAATTTTTCAGTAGAAAGTCTGGATCAGTTTTCCTGACTGAAGGGAAAGATAATAAAAAGTTACTACTACGGTCTTGCTTTGAACAATTTGTCTCTGTGTAGTTAGAATAGGTGAACTTTTTACGTGCCAAATGATGCAGATGTAGAAATAGTAATGAGGGAAGAAAAACGAAAATTAAAAAAATATATAGATTGAAGGGAAGAAAGGAGGAGGGCAGATAAAATGAATAATAGATGTTATATGGTACTATGATAGAACTTATGAATAATCCATTGAAGCCCAATTGTTACTTTCCAACTGAAAACCTTAAGATAGCCCTCAAATTACTTTCATTAGAAAAAAACATCCAGAGTCCCCTTACCCCACGCCAAAACGAAAGAAATAGAACATCCTGATGTTATTCTATGATTTTTTTTTTTGGGTATTTTGCAGGCCCAGTCAGCAACAGTGGCAGAAATATGGCTATGGGAAGTGGGTTCATGGAAGGCAGTTGGTCGTTTGCCATCACATAGCTTAACAGTGACGCAAATGGAATTCTCTCACGACAATACTATGCTTTTAGCCGTCTCAAGAGACAGGCAGTTCTCTGTTTTCAGAATCATAAGAACAGCAGGTACCATCCTCTCCCCAAGAATATGTGTTGGGTCACAAATACTAAGTTGCTCAAGAGTTGCAGGCAACAATAAAAATGGAAAAGTAAATTGCAAGGGAATTGTATTTTTTGTGCACCACGACAGACTTAAGCAGTACCTTGCTTTTATCTCTTGTTCTTTTTAATATCAAACTTACAGATTACAGTTTTTGGTTGTGAAGTAGATTTTGCTATAAATGACTTTCATGGTTGATGGAACATGAGTATTGTTACAATGATGATGACATCTGGTATTTGCATAGGTGGTGATGAAATCAGTTACCAGCTTCTAGCAAGGCAGGAGGCTCATAAAAGAATTATATGGTCATGTTCTTGGAACCCTTTTGGTCAGGAATTTACAACTGGATCAAGGGACAAAACGGTGAAAATGTGGGGTGTGGAGAAGGATTCTTGTGCCGTTAGGCACATGATAACTTTGCCACAATTCAGCAGTAGTGTGACTGCTCTGTCTTGGGTTGGTATTGATCGTCAAAGAAACTATGGGTTCCTTGCAGTTGGAATGGAGAATGGGCTGATCGAATTGTGGAGTCTCGTTATTACAAGCAATCACAGGAATATGTCGTTGGCAGGGGTACCTGCATCTGCAGCACTTGTTGTACGGCTAGATCCCTACATGTGCCATGCTTCTACAGTCAACCGGTTGTCCTGGAGAAATCCCGAAAAGACCCAGAATAACATGAATATGCAGCTTGCTTCTTGTGGATCTGACCAATGTGTGAGAGTTTTTGATGTACTTGTTGCTTAGTAGAAAGATTGTATTCCTTTTTTTATATATAATATATATAAATTAACAATTTGTCCTATTCTATACTCGTCTCTGCACTCAGAAATTGGCTTGCCTAGTCCCATAGTTTCACAATAGAAGGCTGCTTAGCTTAGGTGTTTCGCTCTCTTGGAAGAGACAAGTCAGCCTTAACCGTTTGCTTAGCTTGTCCAGTTGTTTAATTATCTTACCGAAAACTCTGATCTCAATGTGAAAAAGCTCATAGACACACAGAATCTAACGTAATGATGTCAGGGGTCAGTCACATGAGAATCAGTGAGCGCTAACTGGCGATTAGTAATGATAAAAGGGGTGGAGTAATCTAGTGCTTGCGGTCATAAACTTTTGACAGAAGTAGATAAAATAACATTTAATTATCTTTTAAAAATTCTTCTAATCAACTAAAAATTTTCAGGTTAAATTAAATTACTTTAAAATTAAACATAATTAGTTAAAGTCGAGTTGAATTCAATTATTACATCACATGTATTATTAATATTTCTTACTTATTTTTTAATGAAAAGTTAAACCATAATTAAAAAATTAAAATTAAGCAGCCGTATACTTTTGACCCTAAAATAAAATCCAACGGTGGTGGTTGGGTTAGGGCTGGATGAGCTATGGAAAGAATGATGAAAAAGTAGCAAGTTGATATAAAGGTGGGTAGTGGGTAGTGTCCTTTTTCAAATAATCTAATAATTGGAACATGAGGGGGAAGGGGTATCGGGACAATGTATCATCTCTACAAAATCAAACTTAAGCTTCGTCTATCTCTTTATTGATATATGAAAGTTACCAACTTTATTCTTACAGCCAATGTTTTAAAAATTAGACCGAAAATTAAATAAAAAAAGTAACTAATTTTAAAGTTAATAATTTAATAAGAATTTAATTATGATCAAATAAGTAATTAATAAATATATAAATTTTTATTTCATATATTATATATATATAAGATAGATTTTAAACATACTATTTAATTATTTATCTCATTGGAAACTTAAACCTTCAAACTTTAAAATATACAAGTTTTTTTAAAAATTCATCAACACAACACTAAATAAGATAATAAAACTCACTAGTCATATTTCATCAAAAAGATTAAAAAAATTATTAATCATAATATTCATTCAACTTGAAATCATCAAAATCAAGACATTTTAAATAGACCGGTCAGTTCTTTTTTTCACCGGTTCAGTAATTTTTACCGATTTGACCGCAAAATAAACAAATCAATCACTCACAAAAATACGAGCTAAATCGGACCATTTCATGCTCCAAGTCAACAATTCTCTGATCTGACCGACCGGTTCGGTCTGATTTTCAAAACACTGGTTATAACACAGCTCACTTGTCAGCATCTACCCGTGCATTAGGAGCTAATACCGGTTGCTCAAGTAATGTGTACCGCTAAGAATCTGAGTGAGTGGCAAATAATATTTTGTACTCAACACAAAAGCTTAAACTACAGCATAACACTTAATTTTGGAATAACAAGCAGACCTAAGATTGTATACCACTCAGAACATCAAGGCAGCCAATAGTCGAGGAACAAAAAAGATCTATCTTCTTGTTCCATGACAATCTCAAATCCTAGCAACAACTGATGTTAGTAGACTGCAATAACTCAAAAAAAATTCTGGATCAAAAGCCTAATTCTGTGGAAAACCTTATCAAGAAAGCCTTCCAAGTAACAGAGTTTGCATATGAGACTAACATTAGTTTGTGCATTTAAGCAACAAAAAGAGAAAAGTAGTTGTTGCACATCAAGCCTCTGACCAACTAATCTCCCATGATCTAAGCATCCAAGAGTACAATTTACATAAAAGCTCTTACCATTTATATGACTTTTATTTAGTAACTCATATTTCAACTGCACAAGCACACAATATAATGTTGTTTCCAGCTTACAGTATACCCCCAGACCACCTTCATTTCTTATGACATTGACAATATGACAGCAGTGAAAGAGTAAAGACGATGAAACTCCCTTATTATCTATGACAAAGCCAAGACCATGAAACAATACCAATAGTAAGACAAATACTAGACACAAAATTTAATACAAACCACAAAATCTTCTCCCAAAATTGTTTCTCCTCTTTGGAACGACTCACATTGGCTGTGAGGTTCTGATCTGTTGCTTAGTGTTCTCGGTAGAAAGCTGAGCAGATGCTTCTGGCAATCCAACACCGGCAGCAGCTGCCATGGTCTGGTACTGAGAAGGAATTGTTGGAGCCAGAGGTTGAGTGTAGTATATCTGAGCATGAGCAGGATCTGCCAATTCATATGAGTAGTTAGCAGTGCCAGTGGAGGTAGGCGCAACAGATTGAGATGGGTGATGAACTTGAGCATAGCCAACATATTGTTGTTGATGTTGGTTAGGCTGGACGTGAACTAGTTGTGGTGTGCCTGTAGTGGTTGTTCTGTACATCCCCGCAGCAGTCACTTCTTGCTTAGCCACTGGAGCATTTTTTACTGGGTTGTAAGCTGAAGGAGGAGGCACCCCGGCAGGATTTGGAGGAGTTTGTGGACGAGTAGCTAAGATTGTAGTAGTTTCAGCTATATTGGGCTGCTGAACAGGTAGATTATAAGCTTGGGGCTGCCTCGTCTGCACATAGTACACTGGGTATTGCTGCTCAAGCTGGTGATGATGCTGGTGATGATGTTGCTGCTGCATAGGATATACAGGATAATATGCTGACATCGGGACTGCCCCAGTGGGGTGATGATGAATGTAATGAGGACCAGCATGAATATACTGTTGTGGTTGCTGCTGTTGCTGCTGCTGCTGTTGCTGTTGATCCAGCTGAGGTTGCATCACATACCCAGTATCCTGAACATGATGTTGAATCTGAACCCGGGAGCTCGGATCAGAGGCGTTGATTTTAAGATCGCGGTTAGTTCCAGAGGGAAATTGCACAACCGATTCTTGATAAATCACAGGCTTTTGGCGGTTTATTGCATTGCTAAGACTACTATCACTGAGATATTCGAATAAACCAAAACAACGCAATTCAATTCCTGATTATTTTTCTCTAATGACACAACTGAAAAGGGCAAAACGTTAGATAAATACCTTGAAACTGAATCTGGGGAAGGCAAATCGATTGCGCCACCACTACTACCGCCACCACTTGACTTCTGTTGTGTTTGTGGAGGCAAAGTCTGTGTCTGCGTTTGTGTTGGTGGTGCCTTTCTCTGACCAACGGTAACACCATGGTCCGATCTCTCATCATCAGAGAAAACCCGGTTTTGATAATCACCCACCATCACCGGAGCACCCACCGGCACACCGGAAACCGCAATAGAGACCGGAATCTGCGACGACGGCGGCGGCGGACCACCAACAACGCTAATCTGCGAAAACTGTTCCTCAAAACCCACCACCTTCTGCTCCTGCACAACACCTCTGTTGTCCTCAACATGAACCCTTATCGGAGGCAAATTGGCAAGAGACGGAGAAGAAGAAGCGGACCCAAACGACGAAGTGGTCTCCAACATAGGAGAGTCCGGAACAGAGTGAACATCCTGCCTCACCGTCTTGTTCAAACCGTCAACATCTCTAATATTATTACTAATCACATTCAACCCACCGTCATCGTCAAGACCGAGCAAGCAATTGACCGTAGCTGAATCAGAGAATCCTCTATTCAACAACCCGGGAGTCGTCCCATTCAACGCGTTCAAGAACCAGTCTTCTGACTTGGCACTACCCTCGAGAAGCGGCCCAATCGACTGCGACGAGTCGGGCTTAACGGGGAAGAGAAAAAGACGAAGCCTGGAGGGTTTAGAGGAATTGTTGTTTGTACGGTCGTATTCGTCGATCATGTTGTCCAAGTCCTCGTCGGTAGTGACAGAGATGAGAGAGTCCAAGTCTTCGCTGGGAAGCTGATATTTGAGAGTGAACGACCTGCCGTTGAGGAGAGTGTTGGAGAGGCGAGTGGAGAGGGAGGAGAGAGTGGTGTGTCGGTCCACGACGACGAGTCGGGTGTCGCCACCTATGTAGCATAACGACTTGTCGTGGGGGCGCGGGACTATGTGGCCGCCGAAAGAGCACATGAGGCGGAGCTTTGAGGAGAGGAGCTGTGGGTCGTCTAAGTAGGAATCGGTGGTGCGGGAGCGAGGAGAGGAATCGATGGAGTCTGGATAGGTTGCGGCAGCAGCGGTGGCGGTGGCGGCGGCAGCAGAGAGTGGGATAGCAGGCGGTGCTTGTGGTGGTGGTGGGGGGTCCATGGTGGTCAGTTGGGGAAATGGAGAGCGAGGGCGAGTAGCAGTAGGACTTTATTATATGATGTTCTTATTGCTAATCTTATGTTATATGTGCATATGTAATGTAATTGATGGGAAATTGAGGGAAAATAATTAAAATGTATTGACGTAGGAGCGAGAATGAGATGGTAATTTGTTTGCCAGCTGTTTTACTGATTGGCTACAGGTAGGCTGCTTGTGGAAGGTGTTAGTATCTGCTACAACCGCAACTATGGTGTGCGTATTGATGATGAAGTTGAGAGCGTCCGATATACCGATTCAGTTAGAATGGTTAGGTTGAAATTGGTACTATTTATTATCCTCTTGGAACAAACAATCCTTCAAGCTCTTAGGCTGCGTTTGGTTAGCGTCCGCAGACGCGAGGACGGAGAACAAGGACATAACCGTTCTGTCCTAAGTGGTGT
>JANITW010000234.1:20679388-20689709 GCA_027564335.1 Erythroxylum williamsii | reverse complement strand
AACTTGCTCATTCTATTCAATTACCTCTTGTGGTTTATATTCTTGAAAATTTTGCAAAATTGATTCTCATCTTTTATGTTTTTTAGGTCTATATCTAATAAAGCATTGGATACACGTATAGATATATAATTATTCAATAATTTAAAATTAAATAATAAGATTAATTTAATTAATATTTATTTAAATTATATAAGAGAATTGTGCTTTTTACCATATATTTATATTATTAAAATCTATGCATAATCGAGTCACGTACTTTATTCATGACAATAGGTCAACTTATGGTCCCATCAACCGGCAACCAAACCAAGCACTTAACAACTTACTTTTTGAAACAAAAGTCTTCCCGTCTTGAATCTCTGGGTTCATGTTAGGTGTTGAATTATGGAACGAACTTGACACTCCAAAAAGGATTTTATAATTAAAATGACGTAATTTAAAACTCTTATTGGTCAAATCCTAATCCTAATTCGTAGATACACTACACTTTCCAAGATCCCGAACTAATTGTGTGTAAGAATACAACAAACACAGGAATAGGATACCAATCAAATTCGTTGCTTGGATTAGATGCAAACAATAAATAGAGTATGTATGATAGGAGTGCACATGGTGACAGGGAACAAAAAGAGGATGGTCATAATCAAACCATTGTTAGCTGTGATTTTGTTTCCATCACTAATGGATTCCAGGTGGAAGATCGATCTGAGTTCGATTTAAGATTTGATTGGAGAGTTTTGAATCAAAATAAGATCGTATTGATATTGGACAATAGTTAAACTCTTGATAAGTGTGATTTTTTTTCCTTTTAAAAAATCACTAATAATTTTATGTTCACATGATAAATATAATCTTTAATTAAGACTTGATTTGAAAATGATAGGTCAAAATAGTGTATTAAAATCAATCAACTGTGTAACACTAATTTGACGTGATAATAAGTCGTTTAAACTAGTTTCGAGACTTAATTACAAAGTTTTGGATCAAAGTAATGTCTTATAAAAATTTAGTCAAACTAACTTTAAATCGTTCGAATCAAGTTAATTTGATATTTTTAAATTATAACTCAATTCAAAATTCAAGTAATTTAAATTTCTATTTTATTAATTCAAGTTGGATTGAGGTTATTATAATCCGGTTTTATCAACTTTAATAATATGACAAGTCACTATAAACATAAGTTTGCAATCAATTTTTCTTTTTTTAATTTTGTAAATTGTGTCTTTTTTATGAACAATTTAACCAAATTATCGTAATTAAATAATTATTTAATTTAAATAGTATTTATAATTTTAATAAATTTCCACTCCCAATATATTAAACCATCCCATTACATCTATATTCCCATATTACCAGCGTTACCGGCTAGAAGAAAATACCCTGAATTGTCATGTGTAATATATATAAAAATATATATAGCTAAATCCATCCCATTTAGTTATGGCATTTACGTCTAGTCCCGTAGGGACATGATCTTCTATCCCCACAGAAATAAAAGGTTGAAATTAAAGAAGATATAGTTAGTACACAAAAAAAAAATGGGATAGAGGATCTGATGAGCCCCGTGTATCTATTTGATTTGGTACAATGAAACCCAATAAGCATACGAAAACTAACGAAGAATCGAAAAAAAACCAGACGCAACTTTCCATGATTTTTGGAAGAACGAGACGACTATAGTTGTCTCAACTCATTCCAACACAACTTAGTTGGGACATGCGATTGTAGTTACGAATGAACCACAAACTAGTTCATTTCTTTTTATGTACTTGTGTTGTATAATTAGGAGCCAAGAAGATTTTAAGCTGGACTTTGGAGTTCACGTACTTCTGGTCCTTAACTCCTCTGAACGTGTACCTATTTCAACGGGCAGATTCTGACACTATACTATGATATAATAATGAGGTTCAGTTCAAAATGTTTCACAAAGAGAGACAGCAGTATGAAAATTCATGACCTTTTTCTTAGTACAGAAAACAGTTAAACTGAGAATGCGGAACTTGGGAAAGATTGAGACATCAGTTCCTAAAATATTGTAACAAAAATTGTTCTCCAATATTTTCTTCAAGTGAGACCAGAGAAGTCCAGAAAAGACACAGAATAGGAATGTACATATTCGAACCACAGCTGGTTTTTTTCTCCTCTTCCAGCTTAACCAATCCTGACCCGTATCAAAATCAAGTGTGAAGAAGCTAACTTTTTGTTCATAAAAAATGTTTCTGGTGATTCGTATGAGATTCTGAGTTTTTGGGTCTCAAAAAGTCTGCATCTTTTCGACAATGGGAAGTGTTGTGGATAGGAATGTTGTTGTTGTTGTTGGCAATGAATACGAGAAGAAGAAGAAGACGGAGAAAAATGACAGGTTTGAGTAACTGATCGAGTCCGGTTAGCTCTTAACTGTTTATTTTCCAGAATTTTGAGAAAGGAAAGTTCAATCTTTTACTAATTGATTGCAAAATCTTCTCTAGATCTTACTATGATGAAACAGAGATTTGCAGAACCGTTACTTGGTGAGGATATGTCAGGTTCAGGAAAAGGGGTTTTCACGGCTTTGGCCATCTCAAATTCTGTCACCAACTGGTGTGGTATCCTCTTAACCTGTTTTTCCTCTAGATTGCCTGCTGTGTTATGCAACATTATAGCTACTGTGTTTGGGCAAGTCCGAAGATTAGAGCCATTGCCTTCTGAGAAGAAATTAATTTGGAGAAGAGAAACGGAGTGCCTTCTTTGAGTAGCTGATCAGATTGTGGAATTAATGCCCTCTTGGAGACATATCCAGATGAGGTAATCCAAAGTTCAGTACTAAAATCTCATTCTAAGATGTTTGGTCAGGATTGAGGGAAAGTGCTGTTATTGTCTTCACGTTGTAGGTTATGACCTGTAGGCCAAGATCAGACTTTTCGTCAACCTCCCAGCTCTGAGGAAACTAGAGATTTATGTTGCTTGCTGTAATTTAAGATTATGGTCCCTCCTTACAGGAAGTACTAGACAGTTTCACAAATACAGAGTTTTGGTATGTTGATCAAGGGAATGTAGCCCCAGAAGTAGACGGTTCAGATTCTTTCTGTAAAACAATTACGCGGCAAGACGGAAAGTGGTGGTTGCCAGTTCCACGTGTTCCGGCGGCCACCGGACTAACTGACAATTCAAGGAATCAGTTGAATCACACACGGGAATGCATTAATTACATACTAAAACCAACTTAGACATCAGCAGAACTTGCTGATAATTTGTCTAGGTTAGTTTCTTGAAATTGTATGTGAACTTTCAGGATATTGGAAAATCCGTCCTGGGGAGCTTGGCTGTAACATCTTTGATTCGAATTGATGATTTCATACACGTGGATGACTTGACGAAACAAACAGACGAACAGTCTTCAAGATCACACTCTGTGCCTGTCTCAGGCAACACCATTCCTAACACAACTTTGAGTACACCAAGCTTACAAACTCAAAGTGGGAATATATTGGCACAAAGTGCTTCCAAGCTCACGAACTTCTGAGAAGTGTTTGCTGAAAATTTGTTCAGTAACTCTGATTTATTGTGTTTCGTCGGTTCCAAGTTTCTAAATTCCTGTTCGACAATTACGGACGATACAATTACAATTACCGGAATAAAGAATGTTGTATATTCTACTAGTGTTCTTAAATCTGAAAGCGTTTAGAGACATGAAACTTGAACCTGACTGGGCTTTCAACAAAGTCGTTGTAGTATAGTGGTAAGTATTCCCGCCTGTCACGCGGGTGACCCGGGTTCGATCCCCGGCAACGGCGTAACCATTTTTCACTTTTTTTTCTTTTTTCCACCGACCACCTTCTTCAACCAATCCATCAGTTCCGGTTTCCACCAGCATCCAATATTAGTACAAAAGTTAAGGTCGAAGGCACATATATATTATGGATCACCTTATTATCTAGTACAAGGATCAATAGTTACAAACCAAAAGAGTCAACTGTAAAAACTAAATGGCTCAAAAGGACAAGACACCCAACAACAAAGCCGACCGACACGTCTTGCCTCATTCTTATTCTTAGTTTACAGGAGCTGAACTTGCGGAACTTGGGATTAGGGGCTAGTAATAAAGCGAACCTGAGAAAACACATAATCCAGATACTCTGGTTTTAGTACTGAATGCCTTTTAAGTACAAAATGGTTTTTTTTTTTTTAAAAGAACTTTCATTACCTTGCCACCAGTTCCCTCTTGAAGCACCGCTTGAGCCGTTGCCATTAGGATCGTCATCTCCACCATCTTTCTTCAACTATAGAATCATAAACAACAAAGGCAAATTAAGTGATTCAACCTATTTTATTAATGGTTTTCATTGATAAACTACTTCGTTACACTTACAACTTTGTCAGATTCTGAGTTCTTGGTTCTTGGGGAGTAATTTTCTTGACCTCCATAGTAGATCGACGAGCTCAAGTAAGATGGTTCTACTGATTCGTTGTGGTAAACTGAACTCGTCTTATTCTTAACACTTCCACTACTGCTCTCTCCTTTGTTCTCTGCAAAAAAAAACATTAATCAACAGAATTTGAATCAATTCTCAGATCTTCTTTAGAACATATCTAGTTTACCATAGTTGCTACTATCAACTTGGTTTCCCACAATTCCACGGCTCCTTCCCATCACCTAAAGAACAGAAGAAGAAGAGAACTGTTGAAAAAGAGTTAGTAAAAGAATCTTAAGATCAAAAGATGAAAGAAAGAGACCCTTTACCGTTGATGGAGGAGAGAAAATAGAACCAAATATCTCTGCTGAGGACGAAGAAGAAGAAGAAGAAGTAGAAGAAGAAGAAGAAGAAGAAGAAGAAGAAGAAGAGGGTTTGGGACCAAACAGATGATCCAAAGAAGAAGCGCCTGCTTGTCTTTTCTTCTCCATGCTTAACTGAAACCTTTTTCTTGAGACCAAACCTCAAATTTATATATAAATATTATATATATACATATGTATGTATGTATGTATATGTAACTTTGTTAGTTGCTAGCTTTCTCTGTCAAATCAACGATAAAAACTACTATATCTTCTTCAACTACCTATAACGACCTCACTGACAGCAGAAAAAGGACACGGTAGAAAGTAGAAACAAAAGCAGTTACTGTAAGTTAAATTATAAAGTAATAACAGTGACTGAGTGGATAAGATTTGCAGAGAGAAAACGACAAGAAAGGGAAGCCAGCGGACAAGACATGTGACGATGTTGCGGTTGGGAGCTGTGGTCATATGTCGTAAATGGTCTCTCTCTGCTATTTATATGTTCATGTGTCCACATGGTTGCTCCGCTTCATGTCCAAGTGGACATATCGCCAAAGTCCAAACCCACCACGCTGTTGCCACGTATCGTCTTTGTCCATATCTTTGACTAAGTTTCATGCAACAAAGACACTTATGGATAAGGAGATAGTTATAAATCTCGTGTCGAAGACAAAAAAGAAAAATAATTAAAAAATGTCTATAAATTAATTAAATAAATTACTAATAGATGTTTCAACTAATTTTTTAAATTCATAATTTACAATTCAAATAAAATAATTGTTGAATTAATTCTGAATTTAAAAATGTATATCTAAACTTTTCTTAAGCTTACTATATATACCTTGTGAATGTATAGATATCTTCATGAAAATCTTTTTGGTGTCCATATATGGAGGCTTTCTATCAAATTACCTTTTAATGTAGACTTGACTTATGATTAGGATTACTCTTTTGCTACTTGAATTTTGTGAAATGGCCATGAAAATAAAATAAAAAAATACACATATACAAGAACTCTTAAAATTATCAATTTTATAATTTTTAATGTTTTACATAACTCTTTTTCTCATACTTTTATTAAAAATAATCAATAATATAGTATAACTATCCTCTTAATTCTTTCAAAACACTTAAATTTGATTTAAACTAATAATTTAAAATAAATATAATAAATTATAAGTCTAAATTAAATTTAAAAATTGAATCAAATCATTGTATTAATAATATTTGATTAAATACGTTTTTAATTATTGTAATGTGCAAATAAGGAGTCTCACGTGTTACAGTTAGTGCCATAGCTATTTTTAACTTATCATCTGGGATTGACGATGACTTGTATGAATATTATCTTGATTGCATCAAATCTTATTACTAGTAAATATTAAATACTTGTCCTATTGGATCTTGACAAGACTGTGTATTGGTGATAGAACTAAGAACAGATAAAGGCGTGATCTCCTCTGGATAAGGTTCTTTGATTGAAAGCAAACGACTGAAGAGGAATGAACTGGAAAAAAAAGAAAAAGAAGGTCCATTTTGCCAATATATCCGATTTTTTTATTTCTTCCAAATAAGTGCAAATTCCATGTTCATCACAGATCTAACTTGGCAAGAACGAATTGGGAAGAAATTTCTTGGAGGAACCACTTAAGTTACTTTCTCGGGAATGTAATCTAAAAGAAGATGCTCTAACTCACCCTTTAGTTGTCGTTAGAGGATTCAATGGAAAACTAATTCTAAACTAAGATATTGGAGGAACTATAGAGAAGGATAGTGTTCTATGTGATGACAAAGATAGGATAAGTGCATCTAAAATCATATTAGCATACGACAAAAGAACTTTTTCTAGTGTAATAATTTATAAATTATGTGATTCGAGTTAATTATTTAACGAGTTAATAAATAATTGAGATAAAAGTAGGTTTAACTCAATCGAGTCTGCAAATATTTATTATTAATTATTAAAGTCCAATTAGGATAAAGCTTGATTCCAAATTAAAGATACTAAACTTATTGACTTAATTCAATACCAGCCATACTATGATCCAAGTGATTATGCAATAATCTGTGGATTAACATGTGTAAACTACGTGTTGAGAGGCTCATAATCAAGTGATTCACCGGTTCTAAATGGCTTTTTCAAGTTAAAGTATCTATACCTAACAATTCTCTTTGTGAAATTCCGTTGCTTGGAATTCATCAGGAGCTTGGAGTTCGAAGTTGCCTTTATTATGCTAAAGAGACTTAATATTCTCCAGGATTATGTCTTCTGACATTTTATCCAGCAACTTGCATACCGGCAGTTCTGAATCTTCCATTTCCTGGGCTGAATGAATACAGACTATGGGTTCTGACGACAGGCTTAAGTAAGCAAGAAGCTGTTCTGATTCCTTCATTAAATTCTGAAAGTTGATTTGAATTGGTCAAGTTCACAAAATTCTGGAGCATCATCGAGCCAAGCCTTGAATTGACCACATAACGTATAACTCACCCAGTTACCTGAACTCATTAAAGCTCGGCGATGTTCTAAAGTTGAATCCATTACTACAACTTGGTAATTGGTAGTTAAAAGTTGGGAATGTTTTCTGCCAATTCGCAGGACAAAGTGTGTGAACTGCACATCATGTTTCTCTGGATTGACTCCGGCCCTTTGAGACTTGAGAGGTGGAAAGTTCTAAATCAAAATGTCAGCTACAAGTTGGGAATTTTTTCTGACAATTCGCAGAACAAACTGTGTGAACTGCACATCATATTCCTCTGGATTGACTCCGGCATTATGAGAAGTGGAAAGTTCTAAATCAAAATGTCAGCAGTTGCATCAGGCTTTAATCAGCTGTTGACGGTCTAAATTTGTTAGATAATCTTAGCTAAGTTCGAACAAGTTTGTGTTTAGCATAATAAATTTAAGTATAACATGAGATTATCATTAGCCAATTTTGCCTCCTTTTAAAGTGAAATTACCAAATCTTTTAGTTGGAATGAAAATGAGTCAGTGGTTAGCTCGGTTAATTTTTTAAAATTAAAAATATAAAATAACTTCTTCTTTTTTTATTAGGCAAATAGATGTTTTTTTATTTAAAATAATTTAACCTCAAGTCGGTTTGAACGAACTTGAAATCATGAATCAATTAAAAACACATAAATTTAGACTCATGAGTAAAAGTCGTTATCATTCCACTTATTATTATTGCTATTAACATTACAGGAAATAAATAACACCAATATATGAATTTTGTAAAAGCATTTAACTTACTTGCTCTAATAAGGTACTAAAAGATAAGAATCCATATTATTATTTATTAATATATTAAATTCAATTCTGTAATTGAATTTAATTCACATGCTTGGAAATATAAAAAATAGATAGGTTCAATTTATGCATATAATTGAAACTATCTCTTTTATAAATTGAATTCACTTCTTCAATTATAGGAATTCAATTACATTAACACTTAAGGAAGACATATTTGAATAAAAAACTATTATTTGTTGTGAGTTTATAATCAAACATTTATTAAAGTTTATATATTTATTGTGGGTTTTTATTGAATATAATTCTTTGTCATGTATTTCTGATCAAGAATCATTCTGTGCCATTCAAAGGTAACGTCTTGCTCTTTTGTTCTTTCATTTTTTAGACTAATTAATTAAAATATTGTAATTAATTATAATTAATTACAATATTTTAATTAATCAATATATTGTAATTGATTAATTACAATATAAGTAATTAAAATATGATTAATTAATTAATTAAAATATAATAAATTTTTACGTCTCAATATTTTTTACAAATCAACTACTGTTAATGATAATAGTAATTATTCCTTCCTCTTAACCAACCATAATAATAATAATAATATTCATTCTTATTTCTCATTATATTCATTTTCATTCCAAACAGTGTAATTGAATTCATTTATATTATGACTGAGTTTGTTTCAAACAGTATAAATTGAATTCAATTCAATCTCATTAATGTAGTTGGATCCAATTCGTAAATGAATTCAATTCAAATGTTTCCAAACAACCTGTAACTAACAGCAAATACCTTTTTTTACTCTTTTATTAGTTTGAAACTTGAAAAGAATAATATTGTTTATTGATAATAAGATCTCTTTTAATCCACTTCCTTTATATTGTTGCCCACATATTGATTGTTGGAAAAGGGAGGTTGTCTGCTTAAAAGAACCTCACTAGTGTTATAGCCTAGCTTTTAGCTCCACCATTTAGGATCGCTATATCATATGCAACAACAAGGCATCTCTCTATTGTCTTAGGAGGGTAGTACTCCAACAAGCCATCATCCTTTTTGCCCACCAAATTTTTTTTTGGTTTTCCACGAAGTATCCTAGGAGGGTCCCAACTATGAGAAGACATCTTTAAACCATTCATACCCGGACTAATCTCCGTTTGAATCAGGTAGGTCCCTTGTGGGAGGCAAAGTTCTGGCCCCAAGTTTTAAACGGCTGCATACATGAGGACGGTTCGAACTCGTGATCTCACTTAAGGCAGAAGAGCCCCTTACCAAGTCACTTGTACCCTGGGGTTCCCACCTGTTGGGACCCGATCCGGAAACCGGATCCCAACCGGACTAACGAAGAGCGGAACAAGCAGAACGAGGCAAATAGCGAAATGCGGAAGCCAATAGCAAAAACGAACTCAAATCGCAAAGAAAAAGAATCGAAAGCGAAGCGAATACTCGAATCGAAATGGAATAACGGAAGTATCGAATGCGAAACAAAGTATGAATACCAAAATACGGAAGCAAAATACAAATCGGATTAATCAAACCATATGGCGGAGACAAATCAAAGCAGAACATATCCGACATCCGAGAACAATTATCGAAGGCAAACGATCGCGTTGGAAACCTAGACTATCCAAATCCGGTATAAATTTTTTTTCTTATATTCATCTTTAATCGAACTAAAGCGAATCCAATACAATGAATTCCCACTTTTGGAAATTCATTCTCATGCAAATCTCAATACTTGAACCATAAACTTATATATCCATACAAATCTTAAATTACATTTTTATCCCAAATGTTCTTTCGAAAATTCGGCAGCATAACGGCTGCATTTGTCCTAACCCAAAACCTGCAAATGGTTCAAAATATACTTCTAAATGCCCAAACAATCAGACAATCATCAGAATCAACCGGACCCTCCGTCCGGGATCTCAGCAGAAACAAACGTAATCTTAGTTCTAAACACTTCAATCATTCTCATACATAACCATAACCCATCATCATACACAACTCTAAATCCATAACTTAAACCTTATACAGTTTCATTAACCAATACACATCTTAAATGCTTACTTACAAAGCCTTAATGGCAATTCAAGCCATTTACAAAATATTCCAAAAATCCCAAAATACACGATTTACAATTTTTGCAAAAACGAACGGACGGCTTGATTTACTTTCACCCGATCTCCTGCTCGGAACCTGGAGATGGGGATGAAAGGGGGGGTGAGCACAAAGCTCGTGGATAATATATTTATAAATTGAACAATAAGCGGAAAACTCATTTTCAAGAAGTTTGTCATTTTTAAACA
>JANITW010000234.1:20570665-20590349 GCA_027564335.1 Erythroxylum williamsii | reverse complement strand
CTTTGTTGATGAATTTCAAAATAAAGATGGGAATGCATTGAAACATTTTATGTTATGCCTTGGAAAATTCATGGCATCTTGTATATTCGGAAAAGAAGAAAGAGCATGAAAGCATTTGATAATATGATTTGAGCATGAAATGAATATGTGCTTTATTTAGGCAAGAGAGGAACGTTTTGTTAGTCACGTGCACGTCGACATATAGCCTTTTCCCGGCTACCTGCTTAAGGCCACGAGATCTTGAGAAATCGGACTCGTTTTGTTCACGGTATAAGCTTCGGTTTCTCCGTTTTGTTACACGAAACTCTCGAGCCATTTGTTTGTGCATTGTATCTTCGAATGGTCAAGTATGTTGCATAAATTGAATGTTTTGTATTGATGGTTAAATGGATATGCTATGTTGATGTGATGACATTTTTTTAACTATGAGTTTTGAGTTCAAATTTTGAATTTGACTGAGAATTTGGGAACAAATCATTTTATGAATTCGTTATGATTTTATATGACAAATGAACACTTCAACGGTTTTGGTTATTCTTCGTTATAAACTTGTTACACACGAGCTTTAAGTTCACCCCCTTCCGTCTCCACCTTCAGGTTTTGAGCAAGAGATGGAGTGAAAGAGAGTCAAGACATCACTCCTAATTTGCTTATGTTGTAATTTGAGTTATTTGTGAAAAATACAAGGATTTGTCACTTTTCAAGGATTTCTAGTTTGTGTAACTTTTATCTTTTAAGATTTTGGATTACTGTTGTAATTATGGCTTGAAATGCCTTTAGAGCTTGTAAAACTCTATTCTATTGATGTTAAGGAATTATAAATTACGTATGGATGATGTTGAGTGGAAGTATGCATTTGAGTATATGGATCAGGTTGAGTGGAACTTTGGTATACTTGAGGAAGTTATCGATTTGATATGAATATTTTGATTGCGAATTGTTGTTACATATATTATATATATAAGTGAGATGCGTTATGGAAAAAGGAACATAGAAATGGTATGAGACTTTAAGCTTCATGATTTCTTTAGATTACGCTAACGTTCATGGTTCAATGGTTGGACTTCGAAAATGAGGCTCATCATGTTTGATATCAGAGCAAGAAAAATTACAAGGAACCACGCTCAAGTATGATGGTATTTTGTTTAGAGTTGGATTCCGAAAATGGGAGCCAGCAGAGCACTTTTCTTACTATTTAATTTCTCAAAGTTAAAAAAATGTCTCTACCCTTCTTTTGCATTTAGTATTGGCTATGACTTTATTGTCATTTGAGGGTGATAATCTACTTTATAATGCTACTCATTATGCACAAGAATAAAAAACTATTTAGAGAAGAATGTCATGAAATTGAGTAGTCATCTTGTTAAAAATAAAAATTTTCAAAATAGTGAAAGAGTTTATAAATAATAGTGAATAAGACTAACTGATATTTCTGCAATCAAAACTGTTTCCTAAAAAGAATTTGTTATCAAAGCTTTATATTTTTTCTTTTTTTTGAAAAGCCACTTTACTTAACATGGATAGTTGAAATGCATAATTTTATCTATAAAGATGATGAGCATAGCTATAGTCAAAACTTAAGAATGTGTTTAATGTGAATTGAAGCTTAATTTCATAATGTAACAGTGCATGTATTTATACACAGTTTGTACATTATTTGAAATATAATTGATCCAATCTACTCATCTGATCTTATCATTTGTTATATGCTAGTGTTTGATATGCTAGTTGGTTGTGATCAGGTAAGATCTCGTGCTAGTATCTCGTGATAATGCTTATCATCTAACAGCCCCTTGCAAGCTCAGGGTGGATGCAAGAAACCTTGAGCTTGAACTTCAGATCCTGAAATCGAGTAATTGATAACAGTTTGGTGAAGATATTGGCAAGCTGTTCTTTGTTACTACAATGTTGAACTGATAAGAAGTCAGACTTTACCTGCTCGTTGGGTTGGCAAGGGAGCAATATTCAGCCTCTATAGACGAACGAGCCATAGTAGGTTGCTTCTTGGAAGACCAATTGATTAAATTCTTTCCCAAGTAAATAGCAAAACTGCTCGTAGAGCGCCTATCACCTTGGCCACCAGCCCAGTCTGCATCGGTAAAAGCCTACAATTAAGTAGCGTTTGATTTGGTAAACAGATGACCATGATCAACAGTTGCCTTAATGTAGCAAAGCAACCTCTTGCAAGCTTTCCAGTACACGATTGTCGGGGTAGACATAAATTGGCACAACTTATTCACAGAGAAGGACATATCGAACCCACAGTGGTTCGATTGTGAGATAGACATATCGAACCCACAGTGGTTCGATACAATTCTGGATTATCTAAAGGGTCCCCATTTGCCAACGTATATTTGGCTGAGCATGGCATTGGAGTGTTGACGCATTTGGCTCCATGCATATGAGTGTGATGAAGAAGATTAGTTAAAAACCTCTTCTAGGTAACCAAATATCAAGGCCCTTACAAATCACCTCAATACCTAAGAAGTACGTAAGAGCATCAAGATCACGTAATTCAAATTCAACTTTGATCTTAGCCGCACATTCCTAAACATGTGGAGTGCTACTACCTGTGATGACGATATCATCAACATAAACTAACAAGTATAACATCTTACGATTATGATTGTAAATAAAAAAGGACGAATCAGTGTGAGAACATGCAAAACCAATACTTTCCAAGTACGTGCTCAAGAGATGAAACTAGGCTCCAGGCGCCTGTTTGAGGCCATAGATGGACTTCGCAATTTGCAAACATAAGTGGGACAATGAGTATTAACAAATCCCTGAGGTTGTGCCATGTAGATTTTGTCGTCAAGAGTGCCATTGAGTAAAGCCTTAGAGATGTCCAGCTGATTGAGACACCAACTATTGGAAATAGCAATAGCAAGCACAGTGCGTATGGTAGTAGCTTTAATTATTGGATTAAAGGTGGCATTATAGTCCGCCCCTTCTTAATGAGTATAACTCTTAGCAACTAAATACGCCTTGCAACATTCAATTGATCCATCGGAATGACGCTTGAGCTTGTATACCCATTTATTTCCAATAACATTAGCACTAGGCAGTCGAGGAACTAAATCCCAAGTACCATGCTTAATTAAAGCGATAATTTCAGTGCTGCTAGTAGCTTGCCAAAGAGGGAGCTTTATTGCTTTAGAAAAACAAGATGGTTCAGAGAGAATAGACGCGCTTGAGCAATCCAACAACAACACAACCATGTTGAGCTCTTTCTTTTTGGGATAGGGATGAAGGACCCTCGCATGCTAACCTCCATGTGATGGCAATGGGCCAATAGCAGCATTGGGCGCATCATGATTCCCACTACGTGAAGGAAATGGCCCTTCAGGCATACTAGACATAGCACATGTGTCAATATTAGCAATGGATGCACCACACGGACCCTATGGGACATTAACAGGGCAGCAGACGCATCATATAGGATAGAAATGGAATTGAACTCTTCACATATGTTAACTAGTGATGGCAATGGGCTAAGAGACGAGTCCAAGCAAGGATTAATAGCTGAGGAACTCAGAACAGAGACCTGGCTTGAACAAGGAGCAGAGGAAATATGATCCAATGATGAGGAAATAGGCAATGAAGAAGTGATTGTGAGCTAAGCTATAGGATCAACAGTAGAGCGACCAAGAATGGACGAAGAATGTTGCTGGTGCGATAACTCTTTATAGAAAAAATGAGCTTCATCAAATCTTGCATGCCTACTGATATAAACCCGATTGATGTCAGGATCAAAACACAAATATCCTTGATGGTAGTGAGAGTAGCCCAAAAAGACATCAACACTTATCCATAATTGAAACTTGTGGTATACGGACGTAGTAATGGATGGACTGTGCAACCAAAGATCTTAAGGAAACCATAATCAGGAGAAGTGCCAAACAACTTCTGAAATGGGATGAGACCTAAAAGCAATGGCGTTGGAAGATGATTAATGAGATACACTACTGCCAAGAAGGCATGAGACCAAAAACAAAAGGGAACCTAGAATGAGCTAATAACGACAATCCAGTGTCAACAACGTGGCGTATTTTTCGTTTAGCAACCCCATTCTGCTAATGGGTGTGAGGACAAGCAGCACGATGTTCAATTCCATATTGATGAAGATAATTGTTCATAACCTGATACTCACCACCCCAATCAGATTGAAGAGCTTTTAAAGGCTGTTGAAACGTTCGTTCAACTAACTTGTGAAACTTAGTAAACACATGAACGACATCACTTTTCTGCCGAATGGGAAATAACTATATAAATTTCGTACAATCATCGATGAAAATAACAAAGTACTTTTCTCCATTGAATGCCAAATTAGGAGTAGACCCTCATACATCAGAATGGACTAAAGCTAATGGCTCAGGAGTTACTGTGCCAGTATAAGGAAGAGATAGTTGACTCAACTTTCCTGAACAACACGAGGAACATTGTTGAGTGGGTGGTTTTATTGGTGATCAAGGTAAATGAAATTGCTTGATGAGAGAAATAACTGAATAATAAGAAGGATGCCCATGACGAGCATGCCATTCTTCCAAAGTTTTCGTGGACGCCACAAAAGCTTGATGTGAGAAACCGTGTTATACTTGAGTAAAACCAGGCAACTCGTATAAGCCATCCTCAACTGAGCCTCGCAACAGAACTCCCTTGGTTATTCGATCCTTCACAGTGAAATGATCATCATGGAGCTCAAAGAAACAATGATTGTCTCTCGCGAATTTATGAATGGAGAGTAAATTACGTTTGATGGCATGAACATGTAAAATATTACGTAAATATAATTGTTTACTAGTAGAATTCAAGGCAAGATGACCAACATGTTTAATAGGCAAACTGTAACCATTACCAACGGTGACAGTATCCGTACCTTTATAGTCATCAGCAATGTGAAGAGCACTCAAGTCAGGAGTGATATGTTGATTAGCATTAGAGTCAACTAGCCACTTTGAATACGAAGTGTGAGTCACTGGACTAGTGGTCAAATTAGCTATGGAATGATCAAATTCTTGAGTGAAGTGATGATGACACCACTTAGCTTGATGATTGTTAGGACCACATATCTGACACGGTGTCTTAAAATATTTCTTGTTAGACTTATTATTCCGCTGTTGACTGTCAGAGAATGGTTTGGACCATGTGGTCTTGTAACAGATTTGGACTTAGAATTGTCAAATCTTGAATTCCCAAATTTTGTCATATTAGCAACAACCCTAGAGTAGTATTTCGAGCTTTTCAGGAGAATTTCATGGGAGATTAATTGACCAAATAACTCGCAAAAATCAACATGGTCTCCCTTAGATGATGAGACAGTCATAATAGGGTGATACTCTGGGGGAAGAGAGCGAAAGATATTCGCATTAAACTCAGCTTTGCCCAAGGGCATACTAGCAACTGCCAGCTGATCCCGAATCTGTTTGGCTTCCTTCAAAAACTCTAGCATTGTTTTGCCCCCAAGAGAAAGATCCTGCAACGCCAAGAGCAATCGGATTTGTCTAGAATTGGACCCAGAATCAAAAGACGTCTTAAGTGCTTGCTAAGCATCATACGATATCTACACGTCATTATCATAAGGAAAGATTTCTTCAGTTAGTGAAGAGACGATCCAACTTTGTAACTATTGGTCTTTTTATTCCTAAAGGAGATATGATGGATTGTCTTCTAGCTCATTAGTTTCGGTGCTATGGATCTGCTTGGGTGGAGCAGAAGTTGAGCCATCAATATGACCAGTGAGCCTATAACATTTAAGAATTGGGTTAAATTGTGTTTTCCACGAGATATAATTTGTGGAGTTTAGTTTAACTGAGAAGGTTTGCTATGCAAAAGGAAGGGTGGAAGAAATAGAAGAAGCAATGGGTTTGTACTAAATTGTGTTAGTAGTTTGCTTTGAAGAGGAAGAAGAGTGGGAAGTTGGTGAAGCCTCCATATGTAGCTTTGATACCAAGTCAAAACTTAAGAACGTGTTTGATGTGAATTGAATCTTAATTTCATTATGTATCAGTGTATGTATTTATACACAGTTTGTACTTCATTTGAAATACAACTGATCTTATCTACTCATCTGATCCTATCATTTGTTATACGCTATTGTTTGATACGCTAGCTGGTTGTGATCAGGTAAGATCTCACGCTAATATCTCGTGATAAAATGCTTATCATCTAACAGCTACTATCACAATTAGAATTCATATGGAGCATTGAAATACTTTCTTCTATTCAAACAAGTTCATAAAGAAATATTTGGAGAACAAAAAGGTAATGATGCTTTTGTAACAAAAATGAAGTGTATATAGGGTAATAATCATACATAAAAATGAAAAAAAAGATATATGCTCTGTTTCTCACTCATTTTTAAGAAATGAGTAACCAAACTGAAATATACAATCAAACAAATCCCACTAAATGTAATCACAACGTGATGACTATGAAACAAATCCAATAAACGAAACAATGTTTGAGTCCAAAATTATAATGAAAATATGGGACAACTCAAAAGGGAAAATTCTACAAAAGCATAAGTAATACGTGAAAAGAGATTTAGAAGATCAAACCTAGAGGAAAACAAAGCTTTATAAGAGGGCTAGGAATAATTTGATTAATGAATGAATGACCTTAGTATTGTATGTTCTAATTTTTTTCCCCTTATGTTGTTCTATGCAATAATGTGAGAGTTATATAAATAGTGGAAGATAAAAATTACGTGTCACTTTAAAATATAGGCCCTGTTTGGCAAACAGTTGATTGCATTAGCTGATAGCTGATTTGATGAGCGGATTGTATTAACTGTTTGTTAGAAATATTTGGTAAAGTTAGCTGTTTGATTCTAGCTGTTTATGTGTAAAATGACTTATGAGGACGTGACTTTAAAAAATTATAAAGATATGAATATTATATATCTTAATATTTGTTAAATATTCTTTATTAAATTATTTAATGAATTAATAAATTAGAGTTAAAAATTCTAATCAAAATTTAATATATTTTTGTTTATGATTTATAATTGTTGCTAAATGTGTAATTATAATTAAGAAAATTATCTCTCAAATTGGATTATTAAAATTCTTTCTGTTTCAATATTAATATTATAAAAATATTTTTAAATAAAATTTAAGAATTAGATCTCTTTTCTTTTTATATTTAAATAATTATATACATAAATTTTGAAAATAAAAAATTAATATTCTTTCTTGCTCTATGATATCACTGCCAATCAGGCCATATAATGCTTGTTTATCATAAGAACGCAAGCTTAGATTCATCATATTGTTTTGTAAAACATTGATCATATATCAATAAGACCATAAATGAAATATAAACACCATAAAAATAGAAGAAATTTTCCAGATATGGACGGATTGTATCATATAACTGAACAAGGGGAAACTGCCACAAGTCAAAAGAACCTGGCATATCAATCAAAAGTAATTAAGAAGAATCGAAGCATATGCAAGCCTTCTTCTGTTTCTGAATCATCAACCAACTGAACCCAGAAATGAAAGAAATGGGTCTAGCAAACTTATCAGAGGTTTGACAAAGTTCGTACTTGCTTCTGCGTAACCATATCAGGTTCTAAACCAAGAAAAAGCCATGAAAAGACAAAGTTCAGTTGCTCCTCTGATGCAATTGTTGGTGTTCCTCCTTACAATCGAACATTTATTGGATAAGCCGACCATCAAATGACCACTAAACGAATGAAGCAACAGATGGGCGAGGGTGAGACGGTGAGAGAAAATGAGAGAAAGTAAAGAAGACTCTAGAGAAAGAGGAATGAAGCAGTGAGAGAGTAAAATCAACGAGGGTAAAATGGACTTAAAAAAAACAATTCAGCTGATTAGGGACGAAACGCTCCTACACAGAGCTTATTAAAAATCAGTTGGTTGGGTTGAATCAGCCAACCCAACCAGCTTTTTACCAAACAAGCTTATGAACTTTTTTATAAAGTCAACCAGTTAAACTAACTTGACCAGCTAAAAAAGAGCTGATAAGCTCTTTACCAAACACACCCTTAATGAAAAAGGCAAATCATGATGCAATTTTCGACCAAGTCCTAGAAAAATTGCATTCAGATATTGTTATGATTTATTTTGGCACCCCCTTCGTAAGCATATACATATATATACTCACTTTTGATGAATACTTAATAATCTAGTTTGATTATGGGAGTAAGCTTAATTTCAAACACATATTACCTGTAGACTAAAAAGGTCATTATTTAAGACCGGAACAATAATTAATTTGTTATATTATTACTAATAGACTTAGATACATGTTTACCATGGTTAAATAACCTTTTAATTCTTAATATTTATTTCCACTTAATTTTTTATTAAAAAGAAGAAGAAAATCACACAAGTTTTCATTGTTATATGTATTCAAGAAAGAAGGCAGTCGACTGCACAAAGTCAGAAATAATAGGAAGAAAAATTGAGGCCAGCTATGGACAATTTATCTACAGCTGGGTGTATGCGTATGAGAGACCTATAAATAGGCCTTCCTATATTAGTTTTCTAATATCCATGAAATCTCTTCTTTTATTAAATCCCCAAAAAAGTTTAGAGAGTGTTTTTTCTATTTTGTGAGAGAGTTAGTGTTTCTCTTTGTAAAATAGAGAGGTTGCACTCCTAAATTTCATAGTGAAAATTTCTTTTCTTACCCATGATTTTTATCCTAATTTAGGAGTTTTTACGTAAAATTTGTCTATTCATTACTATTCTTTCAGTCCTATTTAGCTCGAACTTGCTCTAATTAGGTCTATTTTTACAATAAATGGAATCAGAGTGAGGTGAGAAAATTATGACGAATTTTTTGACGTAATCCGTTCAGAGTTTAGGTGAGCACAGTGAAAGTTGGCGAATAGTAACCACAAAAGATGACAACTGTTCATACATTTATTTTTGCAATAAACTGTGCAGCTACTTTAATTCAAGTATACATTACTATTCACGTGTATGATATTATTCACATATACGAAACTATTTATACATACGGGTATTATTCTTGTAAAACAGTGGGAGCAGAAATTATGCTCGTGATAGAAGCAATGGCAGCAAAATTTGATATTGAAAAGTTCAATGGGCGTAATTTCTCATTGTAGAAGTTAAAGATGAAGGCTATCTTGAGAAAAGATAACTGTTTAGCAGCCATCAGCGAAAGACCGACAACATTTATAGATGATAATAAGTGAAATGATATGGACGAAAATGCTATTGCAAAGCTTCATCTAACACTAACAGATGGGGTGTTGTCAAGCATAGAGGAGAAGAAAAGGCAAAAGAGATTTAGGATCATCTTATAAAATTGTATAAGGCCAATCACTCCACAACAAAATTTTTCTAAAGAGGAATCTACACACTTTACACATGGTGGAATCTACTTCAATGACGAAGCACTTAAATACTTTAAATACTTTGTTTTTCCAACTCACATCATTGGGGCACACAATAAATATAAGTAAACATACGTAACTTCTACTCCAAAGTCTACCAAATTTGTATGATCAACTCGTCATCAATTTAACAATAACATAGACACTCTAGTCTTTGACAATATTGCAGCTGCTATTCTGAAAGAAGCGAGTTGACATAAAAGTAAAGAAGACAAGCTGATAAATTCACAATAAACAGAGGCCTTGGTGATGAGGAGAGGTAGATCAATAGAACGTGACCCAAGTGAGAGTCATAGTCATGATAAATCAAAATCTAAGAGGAAGAAGAATTTCAAGTGCTACAATTGTGGCAAGAAATGGCACTTGAAGAAGGATTGTTGGAATATGAATAAGAAAGATTCTATTCCTCAAGAAAATGCGGTAAATACTTCAAATGATGGAGGTGTAATGGTCTGTGAAGCGACAATGGATATTGGAGATAAGAGAAGATTTATTGATGTATGGTTTCTCAATTCAACAGTTAAGAATTTGTTGTCTATAAGAAAATTGGATGATCTCGATTTTAGATTTAAGATTCAAAACAAGATCATGAAAGTGATTAAAGGAGTGTTAGTATTTATGAAAGTAGAGAAGCTTGTGGCAAATTTGCATATTATGAAGGAAGTAACTTTGTAAGAAGGAGAGGCATCTGTTGAGAAGATTAGTCTAGATGACAAATTTGCAATGACGTGGCATAAAAAGCTTGGACATATGTTAGAACAAGGGATGAAAATACTTGCAGAGAAGAATTTATTTCCAGGTCTCACAAGGTATCACTACCCTTCTGTGAGCATTGCATTGTGAGTAACTAGCATCGATTGAAGTTCAACACATCAAAGTTCATAATCAAAGAAATTCTAGAATTGATTTACTCTAATGTATGGCAAGTAGCAATTATGTCCCTAGGAGGAGCAAATTTGTTTGTATCATTCATTGATGATTATTCGAAGAGATGTTGGGTGTTTCTTATCAAGAGGAAGGCGTATGTGTTTCCAACTTTCAAAGTTTACAAAGCATGGGTGGAACTCGAATCTGGTAAAAAGATCAAGTCTTTGCACTCAGATAATGGAGGAAAATATACTAGTAAAGAATTTGATGCATTCTGCAAGCAAGAAGGCATCAAAAGGCAATTCACGACAGCATATACTTCTCAACAAAATGGAGTAGTAGAGTGGATGAATAGAACTCTGTTGGAAAGAACAAGAGCGATGCGATATTAAAAACTGCAAACTTAGATAAGAAATTCTGGGCAAAAGCAGTTAATAACACCTTTTATATGGTGAATCAAGCTTCATCAATTACAATTGAGTTGAAGACACCAATGGAGATATGGACTGGTAAACCAGTGGATTATTCTAACCTCCATATATTTGGAAGCCTTGCCTATGTGATGTTCAATGCCCAAGAAACTACAAAATTGGATCCAAAATTCAAAAGATGTATTTTCTTGGGATATACTGAAGGAGTAAAGAGGTATCGTCTGTAAGATCCCACTACCTATAAGATTGTTATCAGCAAAGATGTTATTTTCTTGGAAGATAATGATCAAGAGCAAACAGAAGATGTTAGCACTTCAAAAGATAATTCAGAGACTACAACAGTACAAATGGAAAGGGAATTTGATCAAAATGATTCTTTTGGAGTTTCACCAGAGCACGAGGATTAAGAAATAGTTGAATCTAATGTTTTAGATATTCGGAGATTAACTCGCACAAGAAGAGCACCGAGCTGGCGCTCATATTATATTATACAGAGCAATATTGCATACTATCTTTTAACTGAGGACGGAGAGCCATCAACTCTTCAACATACAATGAATAGTTCAAATGCATCTTAGTGGATGGCAGTAATGTAAGAAGAAATTGAAACTCTACATAAGAATTAGACCTGGGAGCTAGTATCACTACCATAAGGAAGAAAGTCTATTGGCAATAAATGGGTTTACAAGATCAAGAGAAGTGGAGACGATCAAGTAGAACGATATCGTGCTAGATTGGTGGTAAAAGTATATGCTTAGAAGGAAGGAATTGACTTCAATGAAATATTTTCTCCTAAGGTTCGACTCACTACAGGTCGAGTAATCCTAGCAAAGTGTGCTACATTTGACTTGCATCTTGATCAGTTAGATGTGAAGATTGCATTTCTTCATGGAGATCTTGAAGAAGAAATTTATATGTTCCAGCTATAAGGTTTTGAAGAAAAAGAGAAAAAGAACTTAGTTTGCAGATTGAACAAATTTTTGCATGGTTTAAAGCAAGCACCGAGGTGTTAGTATAAGAGATTTGATTCCTTCATCATGAGCCTTGGATACAGTAGACTGAATGCAGACCCTTGTACATATTTCAAAAGGTTTGAGAAAGATGATTTTATAGTCTTATTGTTATACATAGACGATATGTTAGTAGCAGGCCTCAATAATGATCGTATCAAAGAATTGAAGGCATAATTGGTTAGGGAATTTGAAATGAATGACTTGGGACAAGCAAATAAGATTCTAGGGATGCCAATTCACCGTGACAGAAATAATAGAAAGATTTGACTTTCTCAAAAGAATTATTTGAAAAAGAGCTTGCGGCGATTCAACATGCAAGATTGTAAGTCAATTTATACCCCTCTTTACGTTAATTTCAAGTTATCCTCAAGTATGAGTCCTAGCAATGAAGAAGAGATGATGGAGATGTCTCAAGTACCGTATGCATCAATAGTGGAAAGCTTAATGTTTGCTATGATTTTTACAAAACTAGACATTGCACATGCAGTGGGAGTAGTTAGTCGATACATGGTGAATCTTGGTCGAGAGCATTGGAATATTGTTAAGAAGATTCTCATATGTATCAAGGGAACCTCAGATGTTGCATTATGTTGTGGAGGATCAGATTTTACTGTCAAAGGATATGTTAATGCTAATTATGCAGGTAATCTTGATAAAAGTAAATCCACTACAATATATGTGTTTACACTAGCTAAAAGAACTGTAAACTGGGTTTCAGATCTGCAGTTAGTTATGACTACGTCAACAACAGAAACATAATATGTAGTAGCTACACAAGCTAGTAAAGAAACAATGTGGTTAAAGTTGATGCTAAATTAAAAGAACTCGACTACAAACAAAAGAACATTATTTTGTTTTATGATAACCAAAGTGCTTTACATTTTACAATGAATCCAGCATTTCATTTAAAGACAAAACACATTTGAGTTCAATATCACTCCGTTTCTAAGAAAGTGGAAGAAGGAATGGTGAACATGCAGAAAATTCATATAATGGATAATCGAGCATATTTTATGACAAAAGCAACCAATGGTGACAAGTTTATGTAGTGTTGATCCTTGTATGACCTGATAGAGATGTAAGCAAAAGTAGCGGTAAGGTGGAAAGAATAGTTTGAAGATCTGAATGACTCTCAATCAAATTTTCAAGTAGGAGATTGTTGTTGCCGACTGCACCAAAGTCAAGAAAGAAAACAGCCAACTACATAAAGTTAGAAATAGTAGGAAGAAAAAAAAAAAGGGAAGCCATTTGTTGACTGTCTGTCTACAGCTGGGTGTACATGTATTATAGGCCTTCCCATATCAGTTTTCTAATATCCCATAAATATCTTCTTCTATTAAATCATCACAAAAGTTTAGAGAGTGTTTTTTCCTATTTAATGAGAGAGTTAGTGTTTCTCTTTGTAAAATAGAGAGATTGTACTTCTAAATTTTATAGTAAAGTTTCTTTTTCTTGCCCATAATTTTTATCATAATTTAGGAGTTTTTTTATGTAAAATCTGTCTGTTTATTACTATTTTTTTAGTTTTATTTAGCTGCAAACTTGCTCTAATCCGGTCGATTTTTACAACAATATGCAGTATAAATTTTATATTTACAACATGTGAAATTAAGATACCAAATTGCCATTTATAATATAAAAATATCAAAAGCTAACGTAAATGACATTTAGGCAGTACATATGAGAATTATATACAAGAAAAGAGAGGATAATGTATCGTAAATGTCATATTTATACGTCGAGCAATAAATCTATATTTTCAACACGTCTTTTGTCAATGGTTTTGGATCCAGGGAGGCATTGATGCTACGCTCAAAAACGTAATGTCAGGTTTTTACCACAACAAGAATGTGAAAGTGAGAGCTTAGCTGCTTGGTTCGGTTATAGCATTTAATAGCGGACCCAAAGGAAATTAATTAATACCAGAATAGGCCAATAAAACTTGCAAGGTAAATGCCACCTATATCTGTTTCTGATTGCAACTGTTGGATCAACGGTCTTTATCCTTTTGACTAGCACTGTTTTATTACTTATATATATAATAAGCACTAATTGATGCAGTACTGGCACAAGGGGCCTTTCTTCTCTTCTCTTCTGTAAACCATTCATTCTTAGAGAGACCAAGAAAATCCAATAAAGATTAATTACAGTTAATTTTACATTTGATTCAATACATAGCGAAGCCACCTGTGGAGGTCTCTCCTTGGTTTCTTTGATCCAGTACCTTTACAGGTTCAGACTCTAGTGGGTCTGATTCTGCAATCAAGTGGCTACATATGCTTCAATAATTAGTCACTGACACGGTGACACCAAGTCCGCTCCAGCTAGCTTTCTCCCACATTGCCTTAACGTAACTCGAAAGCGAAAATACAAGTGACGAAGCAAAAGAAGACATAAGTTATTCTTCATATTTTCGCAAAGGGCAATCCCTTTATACACACACACACACACATATATATATATACACACACAAGCACCAGATCAGTGGCACGTACTGACATTATTTAAATCCTGTGCACTTCAGTTACTTCTCTTTGCCTTATGGATCGTCTACAATCCACCAGCATTTTTCCTGGTACATTCCAGGATGAGATTACAGGCCAATTTAGGCTGATTTGGCAAGTTCTGAAAGCACCACTAATCGTGCCTGTGTTGCAACTGTTGGTGCAATTGTGCTTGGCCATGTCAATAATGCTGTTTGTGGAAAGACTATACATGGGCATTGTTATCATTTTCGTAAAGTTGTTTGGGAGAAAACCACACAATAGATACAAATGGGAGCCTATAAAGGATGATGTTGAGCTAGGCAATTCTGCATATCCTATGGTTCTAGTACAAATACCAATGTACAATGAAAAGGAGGTACTTGATGATTTAGATGTCGATGTTGTTGTCCATATCTTACATTTCTTGAACATATTACATTAGTTTTGATTCAACTTGTTTAATGTAAAAGGTTTATCAGTTGTCTATTGGTGCTGCATGTGGACTCTCATGGCCGTCGGATCGTATCATCATCCAAGTTCTTGATGACTCAACTGACCCTGCCATTAAGGTTAGATCTTCTAATATGATTTTATACCTTGAATTTCTTGGTACAACTATCTTTAATTTTGGTTTGTAAGTATGAAACAGAGCTTGGTGGAAACGGAATGTCAGAGATGGGCAAGCAAAGGTATAAACATAAAGTACGAGATAAGGGACAACAGGAACGGGTACAAGGCAGGTGCACTTAAAGAGGGCATGAAACACAGCTACGTTAAACAATGTCATTATGTCGCTATCTTCGATGCCGATTTCCAGCCTGAACCTGACTTTCTTTGGCGCACTGTCCCATTTTTCGTTCACAACCCCCAGATCGCTCTTGTTCAAGCTCGCTGGAAATTTGGTAATTAATCTTCTAATCATCCTTCGTTTTCATTACATACATAACAAGTATGCCTTGCCACGTCCTTGTCATAGTTCCGACAGCAATATATATAATTAGGAGCCAATTATTTAGTTATTAATTTGATGGTTTTCATGACTATTGTAATTAACATAAACTAAGTTATCCTTACACACCAACTAAGGGAATCTTTCTCTGAATTCAAATATATACTCGTAAACTTACTTACATGTTGCAATTTGGACCAATATTCGTTGTTTCCAGTAAGCCTTTGAAAATTTTATTAAATGTTGCTGGTTGGGGTAGGGCTTGAACACAATCGATCGGAGGTTTAACTCTCCTCAACAAAATCTCGATTCAATCCATTACTTCATAAATCATTTTGTTTAGTCTATTCTATTCTATTTCATTTCATTAATTAATATCTAACTAAATAGAGCTAATTAATTGTCAGCCTATATTTTTGTGGGAAGTCCCAACGAAATATAGGGTCGGATAGTTTAATCTTGTACCTGATGAAGCTTCGCGGGGTGATCATGTAGTTAATGCAGACGAATGCTTGATGACAAGGATGCAAGAAATGTCACTGGATTACCATTTCAAGGTGGAGCAAGAAGTGGGATCTTCCACTTATGCATTTTTCGGCTTTAATGGTACGTAACAAAAAGCTTGGAAAGTGTTTCGTTCAGCTCCTCTCAATTTCACGATCTATATATATGTGATCGATGCAGGCACTGCCGGTGTGTGGAGAACATCGGCACTGAATGAAGCTGGAGGATGGAAGGATCGGACCACGGTGGAGGACATGGATTTGGCTGTCCGGGCTAGTCTTAAAGGCTGGAAATTTGTGTACGTTGGTGACCTCACGGTACATTAATTTTGAACTCTTACATCCAAATTCACTTTACCATATCCAACTATCCTTCACTTTTATCAATAAGAACTTTGATTTCTTCTTTACCTTAGGTGAAAAATGAACTACCCAGTACTTTTAAAGCCTATCGGTATCAGCAGCATCGGTGGTCTTGCGGCCCTGCAAATCTCTTCAAGAAAATGGCATCAGAGATAGCAAAGAACAAGGTGCCTGCCTGCCTATGTACGCTTGTTTCTTGCGTCCATCTACTTATAATCGAGATATTTATGAGACCAAATATTAAAATTTTATCAACATCTACGTTTGACTCTCATTTTTCTCCAGAAAGTGTCAGCTTGGAAGAAGTTTTATGTCATCTACAGTTTCTTCTTCGTTAGAAAAATCGTGGCTCATATTCTCACATTTACCCTTTACTGCGTTGTTTTACCGGCAACTGTTTTGGTTCCTGAAGTAGAAGTCCCCAAGTGGGGAGCGATCTATATTCCTTCCATTATAACAATCCTTAACGCAGTTGGAACTCCAAGGTTTTCCTCTCCCCATTCCTTTTTATTGTTGCATACTTGCATTTGTATTCATATTTAGTACTAGCCAAAACCTCAAATATTTCTGCCATTTAATCATATAGTTTCTGATATAAGCATGTCACATTCTGTAGATCTTTCCACTTGCTGATTTTCTGGGTCCTGTTTGAGAATGTTATGTCTCTCCATCGAACTAAGGCAACATTTATAGGACTGCTGGAGGCAGGAAGTGTGAATGAGTGGGTTGTCACTGAAAAATTAGGTGATGCTCTTAAGACAAAATTTACTGCCAAAACTCCTAGGAAATCTCGGCTCAAGATAGGAGAAAGGTACATTTCAGACGATACTCGTCTAGTAGTTTATCATTAGGAAATATTGGAATTGAAGATTACGGTATTGCTTTAATAAAGATTGATACTCAAGGAACTTTTAAGAAATTTAGAGATTAGGAAGTAAAAACCATTATCTAAGTGGTACAAAGCAATGTCGAGAGAAAAACTTTTCTTTGTAAGATTAATTTATGTAGCTGATAAATGTCTCTTTGCGGGTGCTTATTACAGACTCCATTTACTAGAGCTTGGTGTTGGAGGCTACCTATTCTTCTGCGGTTGCCAAGATTTTGCATTTGGAAAGAACAGCTATTTCATATTCCTCTTTCTCCAATCTTTCGCCTTCTTCATTGCGGGGATCGGCTACGTAGGCACTTTTGTTCCCAACACTTAATGAGACGTGTCTTGGCTCATAATCTGTACCCTCAAATGTTTTCCAGTCAATCTTTCTTCCTGGAAATCTAGGTTATGATACATGTTTCCTCTAGCTAGTACCATTTCTTTTTAGCCTTTTCACAGATTACTTAAGCAAAGGTTGACCTTTCTTTTTGTATTAAAGTTGTCAATTATTGACATGAATTGTTTGCTGCCCTTTCCTTAAAACAGGCCACACGAAAAGCGTATCAAAACTGATAAAAGTAGCCCATGGCGTTTGCCAAATCATATTTAAGTCTGTGTTTGATCCTTTCTAGATTAATGGCCTTTCAACTTTGTTTCTTCTTAATTTAAGAGATTAAAAAAAAGGAGAATATGGGCTCCCATACCGAACTATATGAGAAAATTATCAAATGGATTTTTTCTTCTTATATATGAATTTAGATGAGAATTATGTGTTAGGAAATTGGAGGTGTAACACCCCACTCCCGTAAGACCTGGACCCGACATCGATGGTGATATCCGAATCCGCGCCCTACTACGATGAGATGCTACATCACTCAGTCAAAACACAGTACAAAAATTTTATTTTGAAAACATCATACACTTACATATGGGAATGTCGCGGAAAACAGAATACATAACCAATTTGGTAAAAACCATGACCACGAGGATCCTCAAATATATATACGCAATAACATAAAAGCAAGGTCTTCACTCTAATGCAGACGCAACTGATCCCGTCCTCAACTGGCACTCCATGCTCTTTATACGCCCGTTACCTGACGGGGTATCCTTCTGAGTCCTGAAAAACAATTGCAAATTTGAATGAGTTTTTGCAAATTCAACGAGTGACCATCATCAATGGTCCACTTACTAAAACAGAGAATTTAATAAGAACTTATGTTCTCATTGTTTCTCTCTGATCTCATTTACAAATCCCATAGATTTATCTTTATCTCGTAATACATTTTCTCAAAAATTCCGCATTTATACATTTACAGGAATCTATATTCATAAGTCCCATTTTTCGATACATGAATATTTCACTCGCTTACTATTCAATTATCAATTGGCTGTGACCTAGTACCTGAACTGTCCCATTGAAGGGCTCATTAAAAAAATATGTCCCTTATCCAGTGCTGGATACAGGGCTCACCAAACGTTGAGCCTGAGGCTCTAAATCACTCTGAGCTTGAAGCTCATATACACACGTTGAGCTAACAGCTCTGATCGATGGCGACTTTAGCAGACAGCCATGGTCTCACACGACGCTAGGCACATAACGATAGGTCATACATTTTACAATTTACTGAATTTCGTGATCGTTATTATATCAGTATATCAAATCAAAAATCGTATATATCAATCATCGAGCCATAGGCTCTAGAACTGTCCCTTTAAGGGCTCGTTTAATCGTTGAGCTTATAGCTCTAAACTGCCCCATTTAGGGCAATAATCAACAATATCAGAATAATTATAATCTGTAACCCATTAACAATTTATATCTGTGTGGTGACCAAGCATTTATACTGTCCCGATAAGGGCACATTAATCAGTGAGCGCGTCTCAGGAGTAGGAGAGCCCTCAGGGTATGCACTACTTCTCACGTGTTTTCGGGATAGGAGAGCCCTCAGGGTATGCACTATCACATCAAACATTGAGCTTTTTGCTCTGAACAGTATATCACAGTCTTTTCTATGAGTATGAGAGCCCTCTGGGTATGCACTAACTCATTAATCATTGAGCCTTTCGCTCTGAACAGTATATCACAGTCATTTATAAGAGTAGGAGAGCCCTCTGGGTATGCACTATTCCCTTTTTGAGCTCAAGGCTCTTATCCAGTAGCCGAGCTTGTAGCTCTACATCACTATATAGCTCGAAGCCCAGTTATAACGTTGAGCTGGAAGCTCTAGTTAGTGGCTGCTTTGATCGCAGCTTTCATCAACAGATTTTGCAGTCATAAATGAACAGTATGTAGCACAATTTAAATCACTTTAATATCACGTTTCTATATCACAAACATTTCTAATCTATTCCAGATTTTTACATCCTAAATACGATTACGCTATCACATCCTCATAACGTTTCTGTATACTAATACTTCAATACTTCGGACCTTCGATCCGGAGTTCACATTCAATAATACCTCATCATTTTACTTCAAAGGATCTAGATCACTGAATTATAGCATTTAATGCTTTAAGAACCGTCTAGGTCACTCACCTGGCTTCCGCGCTAACGCCTGGAAGTTCCAGCAATCTCGGAGGTTGACTTTTCTAATGCTCCTATCACAATTAAAAAACTCTAAGTTTACACATTGCCCTTCTAGAATGAAACTTATGCAGCATTTTACAAAAATAAACGTATCACGCACTTCAGTGACATTCCCGGCACTAGCCCAATATTTCACCCTCAAAGTCTTCCTTAATAATCAGAGTTCAATGGATACACACGTCAGTCAATTTGTTTTCAGAATTCAAAATTTAATC
>JANITW010000234.1:20521699-20532520 GCA_027564335.1 Erythroxylum williamsii | reverse complement strand
ATATTAATTAAAATATAATATAACTAATTAAAATATTAATAATAATTAATTAATTACATTACAATTAATTATTTATTTACAAAATAAATACTTAAAATATAATAAAATTTTATTTCTCAATATTTTAATGGTAATCATTCTTTCTTCTTAATCAACTATCGTAATAATAATAATAACATCCATTCTTATTTTTCGCTATATTCATTCTTATTTTTATTACCATTCTCTTATGCAAACCAACTGTCTCCTATTTTTATTACCATTCTTCCGTACAAATCAACCGTCCCTTAAGTATTTGAAAGAAAAGCTCTAATTAATCGAATCAAATGCCTTCGTCAGGTCCAGCTTAATATTGCAGTTCTTTATTTCTCGTTTAGATTGGTATCTTTACAATATAGCCTGACAAGAAAAAGTTTGCAGCCATTGAGGAAAGTATTTTGTTTGTTGTTGCAAAAGAAAGTGACAAGGACTTCCATTCACTAGTGGTGTTACCTACTCGGGACTTTTTTTTATTTTAAAGTGTTCCAAGTTGAACCACAAGGCAACTACCTATTGGGAGTTGGTGCATGGAACTGATTATGTTATCCTTTTATCTTATCCCCCACATTGTATTCGATGTTACAGGGAAAGTACAAAGAACCAAAAAGGCTGCAACATAAAAATATAAGCAATAATTTGAAAGAATTGTATTAAAAAGATATGGATAACCAACCTTCAACTTATCATGTTTAGATCTCCACAGTGACCATTAGATTCGAGGTTAAATTTGACCTGAAATTTAATTTTTTTAAAATTGATATTTTAAAAGTAAACTAATATTATTTTCTTAATTTTGAATAAAAATAATTAAGTAGAACCCAAGCCTTATTAAATTTAAGACTTCCTGCTTAAACCTAAGTCGAACTCATTCGGGCTTTAAACAACTCAAATTTGATAAGTGTTGACTTCGGATCATTGTGATTGAACCCAAACATTAAATTTTTGGTCAAATTCTCGGACCACTCAAATGACCTGTTTTTTATAATATTATTCACATGATAGTAATGGTATGACTTGAAACTTTTAAGGCTTTAATTTTTTAATTTCAAATTTTGAGATTTTAAAAAAATCAAGTCAATTATAGTTAAACTTTGACTAAAATTTTTTAAATTTAAGCTTGAATTTACAAATACAAGAATGAGCTTTATTTATAATAAAGTAATAACAATTTAGAATATCTTAAACTGTATAGTTCTTAACTCAATCAAAATATTTTGTTCTAACAATATTATAAATTTAATTATGGTTATATATTTAATATAATAATTTGATAGATTCAAATTAAGCTTTTAAATTTGAATATAATAGAATTAAAATCCTTTAATAAAATTATTTTTCTTATTATTAATCGATAGTAAGATTAGGAATGAAATTTGGGCCCAAGTTTGGGCCTGCCAAGCCTGGATCAATAGGACATTAGACAAGATTTTTTCAAAAAATTGGGTATAGAATAAAGCTCAGACGGACTATAAAAAAAATGGTGCCGTTTTGTAAAAATTGAAGTTGTTTTCTTTTTTTTTAATAAAGTAAATCAGGTTGAGGTCGGGTTGGCTTTGACTTGGGCTTGAGTCCGAGTGTCCCGACGAAGTCTTGTTCGACCTAAAGCTCTAACTTATCCATTGTCAGCCTTAAATAGGACAGCCTTTTAAGTAATACATATACTAATTTATTACTACATTCATGTATTTCCACTGAGTAGGCCTACCTTTAATATTTGGTAGTTGAAGGCTCTTTGGGGATATCAAATCTTCTTAGTCATTTAACTTATTTTAACTCTATTTCTGTTCTAAAATGACGTCGTTCTATATCTATTTTGAGTCCTCTTTAGTGAGCGCCTTGTAACCAACTTAGCCACTCTCTCGTCGGCACTCAAGCCTCTTATTACTAGTTGATCCTCTTATTTTCACAGGCAGCCCAAGTGAGAATGAAAGTTTGTGCTCCTTTAGATCAAGACATATGTTTGGACACGTGGAATTCGTAAGGGAGTATGTGGCCATGATTTATCGGTCCGAAGGTGCTTTACAATGTTATTTTAGTTTACGATAATATTTTAAATAATTTTCATTTTATATTTTATCTCATAAAATAATATTATTTAAATAAATATTCTTGTTCCACCAGTGCCACCACACGATTTTTTAAAAAATTGTTTTAAATGTTAACATTATTTTGAATAAAATTTACACTTCAGGTAATAATATTGTTTGAAAAAATTTTAATTAATTAATATTCTCGATCTCTTGTTTCAAGTGGGTGGGATCAATTCATTTGTTTCTATTTTCATGTGTCACTCTGTACCTCTCTCCATTCATTCATCTATCAAATATTAATGGATGGATATATAAAGACAGGTATAGGGTGGCACGTGGAAACAAAAATAGCCACCTTCATGTGAGTTATTTAGAAATGACTTATCTATTAATTAAGAATAAAGTTGTGTGTTTAGGGGGTATGGGTTTTTGGACTTTCACGACTTCAATACTGCTTTGCTTGGGAAACAGTTTTGGCGCTTGTTGGCGGATACTTCTTCGCTAGTTGCTAGAGTTCTTAAAGCTCGATATTTTTCGCGAAGCACAATATGGGACGCAAAAAGAGGTATTAACCCTAGCTATACTTTGAGTAGTATTTTCTCTAGCATAGATTTTGTCAAACGTGGATACAGGAAGCGTGTTGGGGATGGGAGTACAATCAGTGTTTGTTCAGATCCTTGGTTGTCAGATGTGGAGAACCCTTATGTTACTTCAGTTCTGGATGATGTTTGGCGAAATAGGAGAGTATCGGATTTGATTCTTCATGACCTTAACCAATGAAATTTGCCTTTAATCTCAATCGTATTTAATGAGCGAGATAGAGATTTAATTCTCTAGATTCCACTAAGCTTACATCGAAATATTGATGATTGGGTTTGGGCTTGGATAGGAAAGGCATATACTCAATTAAAAGTGCTTATCGTCATATTCACGTCGCCCCTCCAGGTTTGAATCAGATCCTTCCTTCTCCTATTTGGAAGCAGTTTTAGTCTCTGAACATTCCTGTTAAGATAAAAAAAATTTTTGGGTGTTCTTTAAATGCTTGTTTGCCAGTACATGCTATTCTAGTACATAAAGGAGTGGATATTTCATCTTTGTGTCCTATTTGTTGTATTGGGTCTGAATCGGTCTCACATATTTTATTCGAGTGCTGTCGTGCTAGGGTGTGGTCTCTTTCACAGCTGGGCTTTTTCCATCCCATCTCTGTTGTCTTACCTGATTGGCTTTCTTTTGTTGCACATAACTATTCTGATGATGATCAGTGTTTGGTTATATCTATATGTTGGGCATTGTGGAAGAATAGGAATGATTTGGTTTGGAAGGGACTTCAACATTCAGCTCAAGCCATTTTGTTTCTGGCTTGCTCGATATTGAGGGATTGGAATAATGCTAGAAGGGGTCTTTCTGCAAGTGTACGTGATGCTAGAGTGACTCCTATTGTGTAGCAGAAACCACCCGTTGGATTCATTAAAATCAATACAGATGCAACTATTTTCAAAGAGACAAGGAGGACTGGCACTGGTTTTGTTGTTAGGAACAGTAACGATGATTGGCTATATCTATATGTTGGGCATTGTGGAAGAATAGGAATGATTTGGTTTGGAAGGGGCTTCAACATTCAGCTCAAGCTATTTTGTTTCTGGCTGGCTCGATATTGAGGAATTGGAATAATGCTAGAAGGGGTCTTTCTGCAAGTGTACGTGATGCCAGAGTGACTCCTATTGTGTGGCAGAAACCACCAATTGGATTCATTAAAATCAATACAGATGCAACTATTTTCAAAGAGGCAAGGATGACTGGCACTAGTTTTGTTGTTAGGAACAGTAACGATGATTGCCTAGCAGCGGGAAGTAATATATTTTCGGAGATTTTGGATCCATCGACAGCAAAGGCTATGGGGATTCGTGAAGCTTTGAGTTGGGTTAAAAAACAAAAGTTACACTCAGTTATTATAGAATAAGACTCACAATTGGTTATTCAAAGTCTTCTTTCAAAAAGTTGCAATCGGTCAGAAGTTGATTTTATTGTTAATGATTGCTTATTTCTTTGTCATTCCATTAATGATGTTCATTTTGGTTATTGTAAAAGATCTGCGAATTGTGCAGCTCACACTCTTGCGAGAAATGCCAGTTCTATGACAGGTCTTGCTTATTGGGATTTATCCTTTCCTGCTTGTATTGGGTCAGCTTTAGTTGTGGACAATTGTCATTAATGAAGTTTTTAGTTGGATTTAAAAAAAAAGGTTGTGTGTTAGTAGACCTTTCTTTATTTTCATCTGAATTATTTGGAAGTAACTTCTTTATTAGTTAAAAATAGAAACAAGAATGGAGTCGAGAACTAGTAAAAAATGACGTTCGTATATTTCATACTAAACAACTGAACAGTAACTTATATATAAGCTGAATTAGAAACCGCTATTTAACTAACTAACTGATCTTCTATCATTAGTTAGCTATCGTGTACATAAATACATCATAACATCCCCTCCTCAAGTAGGAAGCGGTGGTGAAACCATTCCCAACTTGGCGGTAAAAACTGCAAATTGTGGATTGCCCAATGATTTTATCAAAACATCAGCAAGTTGGTGACGAGTCGAAACATACATAAGAGCAATAAAACCTTTCTTGAACTTGTTTCATACAAGGTGACAATCAATTTCCAAGTGTTTCGTACATTCATGAAACACAGGATTTTCAGTGATGTATAAAGTGGACTTACAGTCACACCATAAAAGAATCGGGGCGGATTGTTGTACGTGAAAATCCTGAAGTAAATAAGACACCCATTGAAGCTCGCACACCGCAGAACCCATGCTTCGATACTCTGCTTCACAGGAGCTGCACGAAACAGTATGTTGTTTCTTAGTTTTCCAGGAAACCAGCGATCCACACAAAAAAACACAATAACCACTTAAAGACTTTTTACTCAGAGGACAAGCAGCCCAATCACTATCACAATAATCTTCAACATCCGTATTTGGTGTAGTTGAATAAAACAAACCATGAGAACTTGTACCGTGAAGATACCGAAGAACATGTAATGCGCCTAGCCAATGAGTTATTAAGGAAAGTTGACAGTTAGCAAGCTAAATTATAGTCATTTCAAATTCAGTCAAATAGAATCCCACTTTAGTCGGCATCTGTTATAACGTCTGCAAGTTTATAGGGATATGATTTCATTTATTCTTGGCAAGTTAGTAATTGTAATCTGTATATATTGAACATGGCAATCAAGGGCTTGTGCAGTGAAATACATTTCATTTGCTGCACATTTGTTTCATGAGTCTCACACGGATTGCATAAGAACTGACTAAGCTGTTGAACACTATAAGAGATATCGGGTTGGGTCTTATTCAAATACAACAAGCGTTCCACCAGCTGTCGATACTTCTCTGGTTCTACAAGGGGAGCAAAAACTTCATTAAACTTATGATTCCGAGGCAACGGTGTGGAAACAACCTTGGAATCACTAAATCCAGCATCTATCACAATGTCATATAAGTACTTTTGCTGAGAAACAAAAATCCCAGCTTCAGACCTCACGATCTCTATACCCAGAAAATACTTCGCATAGCCTAAGTCTTTTATAGTGAACTTGGAATGCAAAAACTGCTTCACAACAATAATGTAAGCTTCATTAGTCCCAGCGACTAAAACATCATCTACATACATAATTAGAGCAAGAAAAGAACTACCAGAGGATTTCATGAATAAGCAATAATCATGGGCAGACTACGTAAAACCATACATCAGTAATTGGCAAGTAAATTATGCATTCCACTCTCTCGACGCTTGCTTTAGCCCATAGAGAGGCTTCCGTAGGCGACAAACTTCACCAAGTTTTGCCTTGGCGTAACCCTCTGGTGGAGCCAAGTACACTTCCTCCTTCAAGTACCCATGAAGAAAGGCGTTGTTAATATCGAGTTGATGCAGACACCAACCCTTCTTGGTAGCCAAAGCCAAGAAAATTCTAACAGTGACAAGCTTGGCAACCGGAGAAAAACTATCAAAATAATCCACCTCTTCCTTCTGGTTATAACCCCAAGCAACTAACCTCGCTTTTAGTCTCTCGACCATCCCATCAGGATTATACTTCACCTTGCAAACCCCTTTTGTACCAATAGCCTGTTTACCTGCTGGTAAAGTGGTGATTTCCCACATAGCCTTATCCTCCAAAGCCTTGAATTCTTGATACATCGCCACAACCCAACCAGGATGCAATACAACCTATTTATAAGTAGCGGGCTCTTTGACCTCATCAATATTGGCCATAAAAGCCAAATAACTCGGTGAGAAATGGAAAGTCGACGTGTTAAAGCCTGCATTGGAAATAAAATTCACACTGCCACAAACAAAATCACGCATCCCCACAAGAAGCTACTGAGGTCGAGTACTGGTGTGCAACAAAGGCCCTTGGTCCTCCACTGCAGATATGATGTCACTAGAGTCAAGTTGTGACCCACTAATGACAAGAACATCAACCGGAGAAGGATCAGAATGAGCTGGGCAATCATCAATAACAACTTCAGATTGGTACTGCGGCAACACCTCCTGGACAGGGTCAGTAAGACGTACAAATGGAAGAGAAGGAGAAAGTTCACTCACTGTACGCTCAGAGTGATTGTGATAAGGAAATTGATCTTCATAAAATACATCTCTAGAAATAAGAATCCTATGAGATTGTAAGTCATACGTTTTATATGCCTTCTGACCCGGAACATTGTAGCGCCCCCTCACCGTAGGGTACACATCGGAATGCCCGTGGGTCGTACCGACGCATATTCCACAGCAAAAAAGTACTACGATCGCAAACGATCACTAAACACTCGCATGACATCAATATAAAAATCCATACATGCAATTCACTAAAAATTAAAACCATAATCGTAATCTTTCATTTCATAAAAATCAATCCAAAATATAGACCAGTCTATCAGTCCCCTACAGGCTATATACAACAATCCAAAAAGGGAAACTGATAAAATTGTCTATACTAGGTCATCCCAAAAGAATCGCCCCAGCTGACCAACCTGTGATCCATCGCTGAACTTGATCACGAACTCGCACTGCAGAGAACCTATCACGGGAGCTAGAGTCCTACTGACGCTGTCCTGAAAAATATATTGCAATGTTGGGTGAGTTTGCGAACTCAGTGAGAAACCATCATCGATGGTTCACCCAACTCATGCATATACGCATAATATATCTCATAGTACACTTTAACGCATTACAGAACACTATACACAATTTACGCATTAACACTATATCACTTAATCAAACATGTCAGTGTACAAATTGCATTATCACATAACTCAGGCACATCACTTCACAATTATCACATATCACATACATTCTCAATTTCATTGCACGATCATATGCATATGTATGCAAATTCTCTTTTTATGTCATTGTTATGACTGAGCGTTAACATTCACATTTTTGGCAAGTAGGAGAGCCCTCAGGGTATGCACTACTACCCACTCACTTTAGGGATAGGAGAGCCCTCTGGGTATGCACTATTCCTTTTTCATAATGATCACAATTTAGGCAAGTAGGAGAGCCATCTGGGTATGCACTACTGCCGTTTTGGCCCTAGGCCCTTTCACTGATAATCGAGCTCAAAGCTCTGAATCACTATGCTCTAGTCACAACTGTTAAATTTACTGCTTGTTATCATGCTAGGCATGGACTCACACTTACACAGTCATCAACACTTGTACATCTCATTTCGCTCACTTGTCACAGTCATAACACTTGCTCATATCACTATACTCTGATTCACTATCACAAGTATTCACATGTATATATATCACACTTGGCACAATCACTAACACTTATCACATTTAGCACATTCGCTTCACATTTATATCACTCACTTTTGCACTTAATTTACACATATTCACAGCACATATAATCACATAAAAGCTGAGGAACCAACTAGGTTACTCACCTGTAACTTCCGAGCTACTGCCTGGAAGTTCCAGCAATACCCGAGGTCTGGCGATCCAACGGCGCCTCTATAACAATTCAAACACATTCTCATCACTAGGTGCTCAATAAATCAAAATCACTGATGCACATGTCTCAATTCGCAATGATATGATGCATGATCATGATTTCCAGCTCTCAATTCAAATCTCGCTTTCTCTCACTTCACAACCACAATTCACTATTTACTAGGCCTATCTCATTCATGAAGTCCTCAATTTGAACTCTAAAATCATATTTCACACTTTATCTCAAATTTCACAATTACTCATAAACACAATTAAATGCTGGATAATCATGAATGCATGCCACTATGTATGCATGTGCAAATAACTCACTTATCACTAATGCAAAGATCACTATCCGTGCAATTCAATTATGAATGCACTCACTGCTCAGTCCATCCAAATTACCGATATGCCCTCACATCGGTAACGGGATCTTACAATCACACTCGCTTGTCTTCATGGAACAAGAAGAAGAAGATTAGAGCAAGAAGAAGAAAAGAATATACCAAAAAAATGAAGAACACTTAGAATGAAGATGAAGAGAGTTGCTCATGGCTTGTATGAGGTTACACGAGCATGAGACACTCTCTCACACCCATGTAAGATGCCTTACGAGCGTGAGACACCTCTCAAACCCATGAGACACCACTCAAGGCCGTGAGAGGGAATGCATGGTCATAAGAGGATGTGAACACCCGTGACACAATGCCACCTCACCTATTTTTAATATAGTTTTTGGTATAAAGCAAAAGGTGTTGTGATAGTTGAAGTGTTATAAAAGTTTTTAGTGTTTTTAGCTGGGAGAAGAGTGAAGCTTTGAGAAAGAATGAAGAGGGAAACAGAAGCTCTCAACTGTGATAGACCTATGGAGGGATAGTTTCTTGACGTCGATTTAGAGGTGACATCGACGCCGATAACCTGGTTAAGCATTCCTTCCTTGTATTTATTGTTTCTTTCTCTTCTTTTAGATTGATATTATTATCCTATGTATATGGATTTGTGTTTTGTGTATGAATCATTGTATTATCATATATTTCGATTGTTTTTGTATAAACTCATAGCTAGAATTTCAATATAATATGTAATTGTTTTATTTAAGATTCATTTGTAGTGACTAATGGTTAGTAATCATTAGGGATAACATAACCTAGGTTGAATGACCCAAGTGTATGTGGTTGTTGTTTACATTAATTGATTTTCCCGATTCGAAATGCAACTACCCAATTGAATGTAGAGATTGTATCATATGTTATTTGGTAGTTAGGTTTAATTAACAATTGTATCTTAATTAAACATGGTCTATAGGAAAACTTAGGTTAATAGAGCTTATCATTAACCTAAGATTAATAGTTCGAGGAGAGGTAAAAGAGAAACAATTCAATGGAATATGTTTAATTAGGGTATAGGCCGAGATTAAACCAAGGAACTAGACTCCTAAAATATTCACCACTTTCATCATTTTTGCATGTTTTCTTTAATTTGTTTTTGTTAGTTTGTTTTGTTTTATTTTCTTATTTGAAACCAAACCAAACCCCTCCCTAAAACCTAAACTTCGCTTAATTTCATTTCAAAAGCTAACCGAACACCCTCCTTGGGATCGACCTAGACTTACCACTACTATAATAATAGATCTAGTTTACTTTGCGTATCGTTACGTTACGTTGCTATCAATTGCCAAAACACAAACTCCACTTCGATATGCCTCTTAAGTACCTCATAATCCATTTCACTGCTTTCCAGTGAACCTTTCCTGGATTTGACAAGAATCTACCCATCATTCCAACATCTTGAGCAGTATCTGCTCTTGTGTGCGCCATTGCATACATTAAAGACCCTGTTGCAGATGAGTATGGAATAGAGACATACCATATTTCTCCCTTGCTATTGAAGGACATGCATGTTTACATAGCTTGAAGTGAGATGTTAGTGGCATACTAACTGACTTGACATGCTTTATATTAACCTTTTTATCACTTGTTCAGTATATCTATCTTGAGATAACCACAATCATGCATCCTTCCTATCTCAAGTTATCTCTATGCCTAAAATTTCCTTTGTAAGTCCTAAATCTTTCATATAAAAATATTTAGACAAGTCCTTCAAATTTTGAATTCCACCAATGTCCTAATCCATAATTACCGTATCAGTAACATAAAGAAGAAGAATGATGTAGTTCTCACCTAAGAACTTCTTAAAATACATGCAAGCATCAACATAAGTTCGTTTGTAACCATGATCCATTGTAAAGAAGTCAAACTTTAGATAATACTGCCTTAGAGCTTGTTTTAAACCATATAGATTTTCCTTCAACTTGCAAACCAAATTTTCCTTGTCTTTAGCTTTAAAACCTTCTTGTTGCTCCACGTATATCTTCTCTTCCAAGTCTCCATCCAAGAAGGCTATTTTAATATCTAATTGTTATAGTTCAAGATCCAAACAGGTAGTTAAACCAAAAAATGTTTGGATTGAGGTCATCTTGACTACTGGTGAAAAGATTTCATCAAAGTCTATACCTTTATTTTAACTAGATCATTTCACTGCCAGCATAGCCTTGTGCTTTATTGACTTTTTACCATCTCGATTTATCTTAAACACCCACTTATTCTTTAATGCCTTTTAGAAGCTTTACAAACATGTATGTATTATTCTTCTTTAAAAAATCCAATTGTTCCTTCATAACTGTTAGCCCCAAAAAAATTTTTTTAAGATTAAGCATGATTAGATTAAATTGATTAAGTTAGATTAGCATTAATTAAG
>JANITW010000234.1:20508250-20518313 GCA_027564335.1 Erythroxylum williamsii | reverse complement strand
ATTAACTAAGTACTAAAATCCCAAATTATTCTAACTAAAAGAAATTATTAATCTAAACCTCAAAATAAATAAAACATGCTTAATGTGTATCGGGGCCCAACAAGTAAACTAACTCCAATATCTCATTCTTCCTTGTAGATCTTTTTCTGAAAGGGACTTTATGTTTCTTTGCAACCAAATGATGATCATAAAGATTAAACGATTGTGAGTTTAAACTAGGATAAGGGATTTCCGGCCAACAGCTTTAATCCTTCTCACTTAGGGGTCCAAATCATCAATACCACAAATTTGGTGAAGTTTTATCTTCTTCTGTGTATACTTCTGTACCACTCATTTTTAAGTGTGTTTTATATATTAAGCAAGATAACTCTCCTCGGGAAAATCGTTATTGTGCCTTTGGATAGTTTCCATGTACTATCCTGAAAGTGTGTTGAAATTCTTCTTAATCTAACATATTAGCTGATAACAAATTTAACTTTAGATTGGGGATGTGTCATACATCTCTCAAGTTCAGTAAGCATATGATGTTTTTCTAAACTCGGATATTACCTATACCAACTATCTTGGAAAAAATTTTCCCATCTTTACACTGCTTCTATAGTTTGAGAACTACTCCACCTTTAAAACACAATGATAAGATGTTCTAGGGTCAAGCAGCCATTTAGAACCAAAATTGTTGACATGGAAGCATTCACTAGTTATATAAACTAAGGACACCTGATCATCTATGCTTGAAACTATTTTTGTTGTATTTTTATCATCACCATTGATAGATGCATAAGTTACTATACTTTTACACCCATATTTGATGTATTTTGCTTGATATTTTATACTTTTGTTATATTAATGTGCTTCAAGTGTGTTTACAGGTGATAATTGCCTTTATAGACTCAAAAGAAAGCAATTATGACAAAAACATGTTGTAAAATGAAGAATCAACAATTTTAAAGGAATGCACGATCATGATTCGTGACCCTACACTTTCCCATAACTGTGCACTTTTGCGATAACCAACATAGAATTTCATATAAAAGCAACATTTCAAAGCCAATTGGAAAGGGGAAATGACATGCATCATTTTGAAAGATCTAGAGATGATTTTGGAGGCAAATTTGAGCTAGAGGAGTGGGAGACACAAAGATTTTATCAACAAATCCCAATAATACAAGATCAGACATCTACATTGTTAAAATACTAGATAGAGAACAATAACAAAGATTTAGTATTATGATTCCATTATTTTCGATTCAAGTTTATGCATATGTGTATCTGATTTTGTATTCGACAATATGTAATTAACTGTTTCATTAGTATCTAGGTTAGATGAACCCCATTTGGATATTTTAATATGTGTTGATTATTTTGTTAATGAAATTGATTGATTGATTATTACAATCCAATTATCTAATTTAATTTATGTTCTGGTAATCCAAAATATTATATCATAATATGATTTCAACATAGGCATTGAGAAATCCTAGGTTTGAATAGATTCGCAATAATTGGAAAGAGTTGATTGCAACCCTATATATAGGATCATATAAATCTTCTAGATTAGGGCCAAACCTAATAGAGTGATTCATAAACAGTAACGCAATTCTATAAAATTGAACCTGATTAATTCTATTATAAACTTTAGGATTAGTTATTAGTAGACTCAAGGTCAACTACTAGCATACCTTATGAATCTCCACAGTCCAACTAATCAACATCACAATTGCCTTACAAATGATAAATCAATTAAGGGTTAAGGGGATTTGAAATCTAGATACTAATTACTTGATATCAATAATTTCAAGTGCTTACTAAATTCTCTGTTCCATTTTGTTTCTTATTTTATTTTACTTTCCTTAGTTTTAGTTTCTTTTCATTAAAAATAAAAAAATCAATCCTTAGGCTAAATAATAGGGGAAGGGTAAGTACTAGTATTCATAGTTTTCATGGGATCGACTTATATTTACTGATACTAGCTATAGCTATGTTGTGCACTTGCGGTTATCACATAATTAACCGATTCACAAATTAGGTCAATCAACCATCATTATGACGATCTTACTTTTTCTGATCTCTCTTCCACCTATAGCAGAACCTCTTAATGTGTCCTAGCTTATTGCAATAATGACATATCTTTGTCACTTCTGGACTTTAAATGGTTCTTAGACTTGCCACGACATTTGAGACCCCTACTTTTATTCCTTCCCCTACTTTATGTCACGAAGGCTTGCATGTTGTCAACTCCAATCTCCTTTATTTTGATTTCTTTATTATATATACTCTCTTTGATTACATCAAAAGAGAGCTCACCTATGGGAGTTGAGTTGCTAATTATCACCATTAGTGCCTCCCAACTATCTGATAACAAAATCAATAAGAACAAAGCTTGAGCTCATCATCAAGAATGATTTCATTGTATTAAGCTTGTTAATTATGTCCTTGAAACACTTAGATGCTCTGACATTGCATCTTTCAATTCAAGTTCACAAGTCTTTTATTTAAGGAGTCCTTGTTATAAGGAGTCTTCTTTTGATACAAACCTTCTAACTTCTTTCTTAGCTTAAGACAATCTATTTCTTGAGACATATGGATAAATATGTTGATAACAATTCATTGCCTAATAGTGCCCAAAGTTTTCCACTTCATTTTTTCCCACTTTCTATCTAATATCTTTTCAGGTTTTAAAGAAAAATCATCCTTCACCCCTTTGTCAACATAAATAAGGCCAAATAGATCCTTGCAATATAGAAGATCATCCATCATGGGCCACCAAATTGAGTAATTTGATGATGTTAACTTAACTATAGAGTTGTTTCCACCTTCTATTATGTCGACTCTTATACCACTTATAAAAGGAAAATAACACAACTCTCTAAAAATTCAATCAACTATCAATGACAAGAAACTCTTTAATTTGTAGCAACAAACAATATAAGAATAAAAAAGTTAACAATGAAACAAACACCAATATTTATGAGGAAAACCCTTCAATGTAAAGGAAAAAATCATGGGACAAACTGACAAGCAAATCTACTATACTCAATAAAGATTTACAAATAAAAGTTGATCGCTCACCCTACATCAACAAGTTCTCTCATAATATTTCAGTATTGAAAGCAAAGTTGATATCACAATCAATAATGATTTAAACCAATCCTAAAACTAATCAAGCAAGGATGAGGCTATAACATTATTTGCCCTCATTATGTTTTTTCTCACTTTCGGACATTATGGTTGCACTCTCTACAAAAATATACATGTTTTCTCATTTATATCATAAGATATAAGTTTTTCTACACTATACATAATCCCTTATATGGTCGTATAAATGAAAAAGTATCTTTAGCATCAGCCCACTTATAATTGTACATGATTATTAAGAGTTACACAATCTCTACGCATAGTCGTGCATCTTTATATAGGCATGTATATGACCATAAATGTCTTTGATCTTCACACATTCCTTCATATGTTTACAAAACCTCACACAATTGATCCACTTGAGCATGTAGCACTCCACACAATTGTTATCACGAATCATAAAAGCATTTATAATCATCAAAAATCTCAAAATAGGCTTAAACACTCAACACTATGTGCATTTCTCTTCTTATCCATTCATGTTCAATAGTTCTTATTCCTGATTTACATACAGTTGGAAATATTTTTTCTGGAGATGATATGTAAACCCATGTATTTGCCTAAGAAGTCCTTCTTATTGTTTAATATTTTCATTTTCAAGTTAATTTTTTTCATTATGTTACTTTTAATGTTTCCCAGTGCCATCTGCTTTGAGGGAAGAGTAACAAAATGGCTTAGGAAAAAGGGAGGCTAAAGATTTAGTTGTAAAACTACTTTTCTGATTATATAAGAACTAATATTTTTCTTGAAAATAGCTAGAAATTGAAACTATAAATAGTGTGGACTATAACTTGTATTTTAAGCTTGTAAGCAGGTTCTAGAAAGCAAATTTTAAGGTTATAATAAAGTTCTAGAAAGCAAACTATCATATATGTGAAGTTGACATAATTACTACCTCTTAGGAAGTTTCAAATATCATGTTTTTCCCAGTTGTAACAATTTTGAGGTAGATAAATATTTTTTAATGTCAACCTTATGGATGTTTATATTTTGGATCTTGAGGATAAGTATTGAGTCTTTTGATTGTTGTCCTTAACTTATGATAAACCATCATGTTCTTCACTGTCACTTGAGCATACTGAAAAATAATTATAAGAAGAGCATCAAGAAAGGAGCTTGCCAAACAATCTTAAATATTACTACTGGAAACATATCTCAGATACAGGTTAGTTTACTATCGTTTCAAAAAGATCAGTAGTAGAGCTTTGTCATCTTTCAATATGTTCCTAAATAGTTCAAGTGTATAGATGATATCCTAACCAATGTAACTAGTTTGTCAAAGTTTGGACTATGGTTTCCAATATTACACAGGCTATAATGGATGCTACTATTATTGCCCCCATTTGTCCAATTACTTCAAAATGCTAAATTTGAAATCAAGAAAGTGGTTGTTTGGGTAATTTCAAATGCAACATCCGGAGTTGCCCATGAACATATCAAATATATTGCCCCTTCCATAAATATACTATAGAATCTTGATATTATGATCATGACACATATACTCTTGATCCATGCGTTTATTTAAAAGATATAGTTTTATCATATTATGCTCTAATATTTTTGTAATTTGAGTGTGACACGTTATAATTTGTAATTTGATTTGTTATTTATTATTTTATCTATAAGAATTGTTCAAGTTGTCATTTATATCTTGTATATGAACAAATGATGATCCTTTATATTCTTTTTATTGATATAATTTAATGATATTTATATAATTTTACTTTAAATGTAGCAAATACTATATAACTATGAAGACAAAAAAGTGGCAAAAAATTATTAACTATTTTTATTTTGTAGTCAATCCTTTGGGGCCAAATTTTTTTCCACCGACATTCAATTTTTAGCTACATTTTCACAATGTTTTATCTCTGAAAATTTTCATAGCTAATACTTTTTGTCTATAACTTTTGAAAATGTTGCCTATAAGTTTAAGCTACGGGGAATTGGCAATGATTTGTGTTATGAAATAAGAACATCACAAATAACTATAGGTGACGTTTTTGCAACATTTAGCATAGTTTTTTTTTTTTTTGCAATCAATGCTTTACTTTGTTGTAGCGAAACTTGACTAATCATGCACTAATCATAGTTAATGCCCAACATCATATAGTCAGTGTCATGCTACAACAATTTGTCATTGTATTCAAATGACAATCCAAGCCCCCACACCCTGCAACGAACCAACCACCTACTAAAGATACCATATTCCTTAACATGTCATTCATTATATGTATCGTTACTCCCCCAAAATAGAGAATGAGGTCATGTTCACGTTAAAAATATAATTTGAACTTTAGAGTTTCTAGAATCTTTTGTAAAATATATTTTTGTTATAGAATTACAATGTATAGCTAGGATTTATTTCTAGAGCACTAGATTTTTCTAAAGAGCATTTAACAAGTTAGTAAGGTAGAAAGTTGTTGGGCATTTAAGTAGTAGTTCTAAAGTAATCCAAAGATCCTTATAAATATCTCTTGTACCAAACCTTTTATGCAAGCCAAAAAATTTGAGTGACATATTCTCCTCTCTAATTCACTCTTCCACATCCCAAAACAGTGGTATCAAAGCTCGGTTAGTTTAGAAAAAGTTTAGAGTGTGCGTAAAAAAATAGAGTAGGTAAGTTGTGAGAAAAAGAGTAAGAAATAGACAATTTTGATATGGTTTCATTCTAATATCCTCGTCTTACAAATGATAACTATGAGAATTCATGTCTTCAAATGAAAGCCTTGCTAGCCTCATATGCTCCATGGGAGATAGTAAAGAAGGGGTATAAGAAGCCACAAGATGAAGGAGCTTTGTCTCAAAATGCAAGAAACGAATTGATGAAGACAAAGAAGAAGGATCAACAAGCCCTCACTATCATCCACCAATGTTTGGATGATCCATTTTTTGGAAAGGTGGCTGATGTAACTACCTAAAAAAAACCAAGGAGATCTTACAAAAGTCTTTCCAAGGAGTAGAGAAGGTAAGTAAGGCTTCAATCTTTAAGAATGGATTTTAAAGCAATGAAGATGAAGGAATCTGAATCAATTTTGAATTATTGCTCAAGGGTGAAGACAATAACAAATCAAATGAAGAGATCTAGAGAGATGGTGGAGGAAGTTCTTGTGATGGAGAAGATCGAACTCTCACTCTCATTCCAAAATTCAACTCTATGGTGTGCTCTATTGAAGAATAAAAAATTTTGGAGATCATTATTGAGCAACTAAAGGGATCCTTGCAAGATCATAAAGATAAGATTAATAGATGACAATGAGAAGTATTGGAGCAAGCAACTCTCAATGCCAAGGCCTATTTGAAGGAAAATAGAGGAGAAAGTCAATAAGGTCATAGACAAGGAAGAGGACGAGGTCATAGACTTGGCCAACTTGGAAGAGGAAGAGGTATCCAAGACAAATTCAATGATGGGTTAAGAGATTTTCATTCAAGTAGAGGTTATGGAAGTGCAAGAGGTAGAGGACGAGGCCATAATTTAAAGAGAAATGAAATGAGGCATGAAAATTCCAACACCGAGTGCTACAATTGTCACAAGTTTGGCTATTATTCTTAGGAATGTCATAGTTCCTTGAATAATGGTAAGGCAAGGGCTAATCTTGCAGATGGTAAGGAAGAAGATGAATCAACTTTGTTGCTAGCACTCAAGGATGGAGTGAAGGATGACAAGAGCTCGTGATATTTAGATTATAGTCAACCATATGTGTGGACTAAAGATAAAGTTTGTGAAGCTTGATAAAAATATATGAGCCAACGTGTCTTTTGTAGATTTATCAAAAATTCAAATTAAAGGAAAATTTACAATTCTCATCTCTTCCAAAGATGGTAACTACAAGCTTGTAAATGATGTTTATTATGTGCCCAATCTAAAGAGTAATATTTTAAGCTTGGGACAACTTTTGAAAAAAGGGTATGATATTAACATAAAAAATAATTATCGTTGTCTTCGAGATCAAAATGGTACATTAATTTTCAAGGTCGCTTGTCAAGGAATAGGATGTTAATTAAATCTCAAGATGCTAAATGTAAAGTGTTTGAAGGCTACAATAAAGGAGGAAGCACGGCCTTGGCACATAAGATATGGACACTTGAACTTTAGTGTCATCAAAGACATAGGAGAGAAGAAGATGGTGAAAAGAATTCCTTTAATCAACCATCCCAATCAAAATTGTGACATGTGTCTTCTTGGCAAGCGTGCAATGAAGAGTTTCCCAAAGAAGGCTACGTTAAAAGTAACCAAGGAACTCCAACTTGTACACATCTATGTTTGTGAGCCAATTAATCAATCATCATTTAATGGAAACAAATATTTCATCCTTTTTATTGATGATTTTATTAGAAATACATAGGTTTATTTCTTGAAGAAAAAGTCTAAAGCATTTGATACGTTCAAGAACTTCAAGGCTCTAAGGTCTGATAAAGGAGGCTAGCTCACCTCAAGAGAGTTTAATGAATTTTGTGGAGCTCATGGAATTCAACAATCCCTAGATCAACACAACAAAATGGCATCACGAAGAAAAAGAATAAAACAATTCTTAATATGGCCCGATGTATGTTAAAGGCTAAGAATATGCTTAAGGAGTTTTGGGCTAAAGCTATCTCTTATGCAGTTTATATATCTAATTGCTTAGCAACATTAAGCATTAAGGATTGTACACTACCAAAAGTATGTAGTGGACACAAGCCTATCGTGAATCACTTGAGATTGTTTAGGTGCATTACTTACAAGCACATCACGTAACAAGAGAGAAATAAGTTTAATGATAGAAGTGTCAAACATCTCTTTGTTAGCTATGACACAAACTTAAAAGGTTATACAACCAAAGCAATGGCAAAGTAGTGGTGAGTCATGATTTGTAATTCATTACAATGACAAGGTAATGGTGAGTTGCTATTTGGAATTCATTAAAGATAGAGCATGGAATTGGGAAAGAAAAGAAGAAAGCAACTATCTCTTCATTCCATACTTTGTTGAGGAAGAAGAAGAAGCCACAACGCTAGCATAAGATGTAACTCAACCTCCTTCACCAACTCCCAATAATCAAGCTGAAAATTTAAATGAAGGACCAAGAAGAATGAGAAGTCTTGAAGATATTTATGATGAAACCGGAGAAGTAACTCTTTATTTGTATTGCCTCTTTGCAGACGATGAGCCATTAAGCTTTGAAGAAGCCATGAAAGATAAAAGATGGAGACAAGCTATGGATGAGAAAATCAAGTTGATTGAGAAGAATGATACTTGGGAACTAACAAATCTTCCAAATAGTCATAAAGCCATAGGAGTTAAAAGGGTTTACAAGGTGAAGAAAATTACAAAAGTAGAAGTGGTAAGATACAAAGCAAGGCTCATTGCAAAAGGCTATAAAAAAAGGTATGGCTTTGACTATAAAGAGGTGTTTGCCTCAGTTACTACATAGAGACTATTCAACTACTTATCTCAGTGGTGACTCAAATGGAATGGAGAATCTATCAATTAGAAGTGAAGTCGACATTCCTAAATGGTTATCTTGAAAAAGAAGTTTGCATTGAACAACCACTTGGATATTTAGTCAAAGACCATGAAGACCAAGTCTTGAAGTTGAAGAAGGCATTATATGGATTAAAACAAACACCAAAAGGCATGGAATAGTCGATTTGGCAAGTATTTTCAAGAACATGGATTTTTACGTTGCCTTAATGAGTATACTCTCTATGTGAAGGCCTATGATAATGGAGACATATTTGCCTTTACGTGGACAATCTCATCTTTACAGGCAACAATCCGAGAGTGTTTGAAGAGTTCAAAAAGGAGATGTAAGTTTGAGATGACCGACATAGGGCTCATGTCCTACTATTTAAGCCTAGAAGTGAAGCAAATAAAGGAAGGAATTTTTATCTCTTAAGAAGAATATGCAAAAGAAATATTGAAAAAGTTCAAGATGCTTGATTCAACCCCGTGAACACGCCCTTAGAGTGTAGAATGAAATTATCAAAGTTTGAAGAAGGCGAAAAGGAAGGTCCCACTTTATTCAAAAGCTTTGCGGAAAGTTTGAGGTAATTGACATGCAAGAGGCCTGATATTCTTTATATTGTTGTAGTGAACATTACCAGAATTTGGATGGTAATTAAGGTATGGTTTTGTACTGTCTTACATCGGGATGACTACCTTTTTTCGTTCTGGATAGTTCAAATATCTTTCTAATCAGTCAAATTCAGCATCATCAAGAAATACACCGTAAGAGTTTCGGATGTCCGCACACTCACTATAGTAAGAAAAAAGTAGCAATTCTCGTTTTTATAATTCTAACAACAGTATCATTAATCCTAGTGTGGATGTTCGGAAGTCCCCAAGCATCTTCTCATATGAGCTATTTAGTTGTCTTCTACTCGTTTGTTTCATCTTCTATCTGAAAAAGAAAACAAAAAACATCGTTATATGATCGACATGCTTGGCATAAATCGTGATTCGAGCTTAATAACTGAAAAAATCTAAACCACATGGTTGATAGGCCGGACTAATTGGAGCACATAGTTGTGGTTTATGGCCCAATATTAATTTTAGACATACCATGAAATCATTGTTGCGGACTGCTATCCAGTAGAAAGCTTTTGAGCCACTCACAGTAGCTTTCGACATTGCCTGGATTTGGTTCAGGGGACAATCCTCTGATATCAGTACCTTCTTCCTCTAGAATATTCAATAGACCGTTACTGTCTGAGTGTGAATGATTTTGATTTGGCAGAGAGGCCAAAGGATAATTTGGCTCTTGATTTCCATCAGAGATGCTTACGCGAACCTGGCCTACATGAATCATATTGATTGCGGGAGGATTTATAATAGCATTCTCAATCAGTTCGTGGTTTCCGTAACTGACGTCCATCCGACTGTTGTATGCATTCGGTGCATGGACGGTGGTAGAATTTGACAGAGCCATAGCACACATCTCTTGAT
>JANITW010000234.1:20181925-20198054 GCA_027564335.1 Erythroxylum williamsii | reverse complement strand
AAATGCATCAAACTCAATAAATAACAACATTAAAGCCATTAAACTTACCAATCGAAACTCAAATCTTCAAAACTTCCACGGCCCTATTTCCTTCCTCTAACACCCACGGTTAACCTTTAAACTCTCACCAATCTTCATTCTCTCAGGAATCAAGCTAAACTTTGCAAAAGGGGAAGCAAGCAACGCGAAGGGGGAAGCGAAATCACCAAGGAAGAAGGAGGAAGAACAACGTGCCCTAGGGTAAAAGAGAAGATGCCTTTTTACAATATTCAAAACCTAAGGTATATAAAAGTTGATTTTTAAACCTAAAGCTCATAAGACATAAGTCCTCAAATTCATTTAGTTTTAGTCTCTAAATTCCAATGGTTAAACATTTTTATTCCTAACAACATAAATCTAATTTTACATTGCCATTGGATAATTATTTTGGTACCATACGGTCAACCGGTCTGTCACTCAAAAATTTTCGATCCGGACATTTTCTCTCGAATTTTCCAGAAATTTCCTATGGGTCACTATCAATTAACAATCACTCCTAAAACACTCTAATTCAACTATACAAACTCAATTATTCCAAAATTTCTAATAAATCACAATCAAACCTAATTAACTCGAAAATCCACAAACCAATTCATGTTCACAATTAAATGCTGGAAAAAGTCATGAATGCATGTACCTATAAATGCATGTGCAAATAACTTATTTCTCTATAATAGAGGCCAATGAATGCTCAATCAATATAATGCAGTATGAAATCCTACCCCGTCCCAATCTAGAAATATGCCTATCACATCGGTAACGGGATGTTATATCAGTATAGCTTTCCCTCTTTCAGAAGCTGAGTTACAATGAAATCAAATAACAGAAAAGAGCAAAATAAATGGGAGATACCTACCTGAGAGAGAGCCTTTCAGAGCGCATCGCTCACTCCTTTGGTCAGCAATGTCTGAAGAGTTGCGGGAATAAGGTTAAATTGTGCTAAATTGCTAAAAATCGAAGAATTGCTAACGACGAGACTTACTTGAGACAAGCTCCATTGAGTGCGAATATAGAAAGAGTAGAAGAGAGAGACAACAAAGTCGACACCTTCATTAGATCTCACCTTAGCCCATTCCCAATCGAGGAACTTCTGAAACTATTGAGAAAGAGGAAATTGGTTACCCTAATTAATTAATGATATAATTAGGATTCATTTAGTTGTTCTTTTGTTCCAAGTCTTTTAGTTGTTTGCTTTGTCTGCAATAGTGGTAGCTTAAATTAGTGGACAATTGTTTTAAGGGTCCTTTGGCAGACTCCTTTGTTCTCAACCTCCTTAATTCTTTAATATATTTCTAATTAACCAAATAGGTTGGTGTGAGTGGTTTAGCACTCTCATCCCTTAACCAGAGGTCTCGAGTTCGAGTCCTGGGAATGGAAAAATCTGTTTGGCCAGCACTTTACCCCTTACGGGCTGACTTAGTGCGAGAAGGGATTAGTCTGGGAGTGGCTGATTTAAAGGCGCCTTTTCATGAGTTGAGATTGTAACATCCCGTTAGTGTTATTAAGGGTATTCTGGTAATTGGGTCATACTGATAGGATTCACTGCATTCCTTGATTGAGCATGTTACTAGCCTCTAATTATAGAGGAATAGGTTTATTGCATATGCATTTATTCATAGGTACATGCATTCATGATTTTCGGTACTAATTGTAAATTAGAATTGACTGAATTGACTGAATTGTGAACTAAGGATTTACTGGACTGACTAGATTGGGATTTAAACGATGAATTAAGAGTTACTGGGTTCAAATGACTGAAGTAGAACTGTTTACGAGTGATTAGTAATTTATAGAGGCTTATAGGAAATTTTCGGGAAATTCGGGCGAAAATGCCCGGACCGGAAATATTTGGGTGACTGACTGATTGACCGTATATTACTGAAAGAACTGTCCAATGGCAATGGAAAAATTAGAATTTTACTGATAGGAAATAAATATGTTGAGCCATTGAAATTTTGAGACTGAAATTTGGACTGATTCGGAGACTTGGGTCTATAAATACTAGGTTTGAAATTTGGGGGAAAAGTTACCTAGGGCATTATCGTTTTCTTCTTCTCCCTTCTCCACGGTGGTTTCGATTTCTTCCCCTTGGTGAGTTTCTTCGATTTTCTCCTTATGGTTTCTCTTCATTGTGTTAGCCTAACCTGTCTATGGTGATTGATGAAGGATTGAGAGGCTTTAGAGAGGAGAAATCGTTGATTTGGAGGATTTTAGGGTTTACGGTGGAATCGTAGATTTGAGTTTGATTGGTAAGTGTTTTTGTGTCTAATGCTGTTATTAATGGTTTCTATGGCATTCATGGCATTTATTGAGTTGATTTGGGTAGTTTGGAGTGTTTAATGGAGGTTTTAGAGAGAGTAATGGCGGAAATCGATCGGAGAAGACGATCGGACCGTCGCACGTCGCGACGAGCGCAGAAGCGTCGATTGCTTCGTCGCGACGAGTAAGTGAATTTAATTAAGTTTATTAGTCGCGACGAGCCGGGTGGACGTCGCGACGAGTTGGGATTTGTACGTCGCGACGAGTGGTTTCCACGTCGCGACGAGCATGGCTTTGTGCGACGCGACGAACTATCTCCACGTCGCGACGAGCGGGCGTTCCACGTCGCGACGAAGGGACGTAGGTCGCGACGAATGGGACAGTTTTCTGATTGAATGTATATTGGTTTATTGGACATAACTCTCGGTATAGACCTCCGATAGAGGCGATTCCTGATTCACTGTGAACTAGGGAAAGAGGTCTATCATTGAGAAAATATTGAGGGTTGGAATTTAATTGAAATGGTACTGATTCTAGAGATTAAGGTCAATTGTGATTCATAGTGTGACCTAAGTGTCAAATTGGGACAATTGGAGTTTTAATTGAGATCTCCACTGGATAATCCGACTGATGGATATGAAATTGTTAAAAGGTATATGAATTGAGAAGATTAAACTGAATTGAGGTTTTGACCCGATGAATAGGAAATTGCTATAGGAGATTCGAATTGAGGGAAATTGACTGGATTCTAGGAATGGATTAAATAATTGTCTAACCATTGAACAAAGAGATAGAATTGGGCGTAAAGTACCGAGATTGGAAACTAGCACCGGAAAAATCGTGAACATGCATTATACATCATCTCACTGAGACACACGCATTTCTGTACTGTTTAATTAAGTAATTAGTAATGGACTGTACTGGACTGTTATAGGGGCGCCGTTGGACCGTCGTTCCACGGACATTGCTGGGATTTCCAGGCAGTAGCTCGGAAGTTACAGGTGAGTAACCTAGTTGGTTTCTCAAATTCCTGATTGTCTAAATGCTCACCGTATGAATTACTGTATGACTACTGAAATGAATGTGATTGAATTGTATGCTCTTACTGTACTGAACGGAACTGTATTATTATTGAAATTTATGTGACCGATTCACATACGATTACTGTATTGGATTGGATTACTGAGTGACACTGAGAACTGAAATACTGGGCTGTTAGCCATACACTGAATTACTGAACACTGAATTACTGAGCACTGCATTGCATGCATAAATGCAGGATCAGATAATGGAATGTGACCCAAGTTGCGATTATTACTGACCGGGCCTCGAGCCCGAGGGGATTTGTCCCTGAACACTGCACTGATACTGAAAAGAGCTTTAAGCTCGAATACTGTTACTGAATTGAGGATGTCGCGGTAACACCCGCAAACACACGCCGCAGTAACACCTGCAAACACCTACGGGTGGGGTGTGGGGTCCTACAATTGAAAAGGGATTAGTGCATACCCAGAGGGCTCTCCTATCCCTACTGACGCGTGGAAAGTAGTGCATACCCAGAGGGCTCTCCTACTTCCTAAGACGCATTTACTGAACACTGATATGCGCTCGGTCACAACACTGAATAACTGGAAAAGAGTCACATGTGCATACTGGACATGAATGATTGAATGTGAACTGTGTGAAAGACTAAATGCCTTATGACTGTGAAATGGAATGCATGTGATTCTGAATGTGAATATATATATGATAAATTGTGAATTGTGAGTATATGCGTGAGTTGGGTGAATCATCGATGATGGTTTCTCATTGAGTTTGCAAACTCACCCAACATCGCAACTATTTTTTTTTCAGGGTTTGAAGAATACTCCGTAGTGAAACGGGAGTATGACTACTGCAAGAGGGTCAGAGTTGGAGTCGGGATCAGTTGCGTCTGCATTACATGTCTTTAATTATTGTAATAGAGTGTTTAATTGTATTTGTGAAATGAGCCCGCGTGGTTATTGAAAATGTGTTTCATGAGATTGTAAATGATTGAGTGAGATTTGATTTCTGCAATTAAGTGTTTTCAAAAGAAGGAAATGTGTTACCAAATAACTGAACTGTTTTGACTGATCTAGCATGCCACCCTCGTGGGTCACGGACTCGGATATCACCGTGGATGTCGGGTTTGGGTCTCCCGGGAGTGGGGTGCTACATTTGTGGTATCAGAGCCCAGAAGTACGATTGTACATGGGCATTCTGAAAAATGTGTCAAGTGCATTCATTGAAGTCATGTCACGGTAGACAGTAACAACTGATCCCCAGTCTAGTGTATGAGTCACATGCATGGGCATGTATCAGTCGATAAGCGGTTAGTAATAGAGAGGAAATAATGATATGCTAGAATGAGATAAAAAGGAAGTGATAAAAGGGAAGTTGTGAATATCGTAGAATAAGAAAAAGTGGATGATTAGATTTGACAGATGAAAATTGAGTGTATTGGTATTGGTAGATGTATTGTGAAACACAACATCAGAGTCATAATGTAGTATATCCTTACATGTGGAACAGATACGAATATAGAGCTGTGGATTGATAGAGGAAAGATAGAGATGTGTTAGAATTGGCAATATTTCAAGTGTATAAACAGAGTAGATGAAAATAAAATAGTACGACTGTGATTGATTTCTGTGACGAGTGTTTTGAATAACGATTTATGACTGTGAATCAATTATGTTAGTGAGAAATCAAGAGTGTTTATATATCTGTGATATTGATTTGAGTATAACAATACGTGGGCATGATGCAATAGTGAAAAGATTGAAATGTAAGACTATGATAATCGTAGAGGAAAAATTGATCAAAGTTCGGTTGATTTGCCTACGTAAGTGCACACCAGATTACGGGAGCCTCATGGCAAGTGAAAATATTAAGTGTAATTGTCTTATATGTGTGAAAAGGGTATGAGAAGCAATCAGTGAGTTAAGGAATGATCGTACCGTCTAAAGTTCATGAGTTAGAGTCGAAAATGAAAGTGCCTATAGTGATCAAATGGGAAAGAAGTGAAACTGTAAATGATGTTAGCATAGGAAATGAGCTTGAAGGGATAAAGTGAAACATGAGCATAGCATGGTCCCCGCAATTGAGAATTTGTACCGAAAAGATTAAAGTGTCCTTAGTGGTATGAGCTGCTACTAATGGGTAAATTGATGAAAATACATTGTCAGATAAAATATGATGGTTATAGTGATTAATTGGGAATGAATTGAAATTTGTTACATGTTGAGGACATGATCATGATATAATCCTCACGAGTGAGGGCAGGTGCAAAAAGAGAGAGCATTGTCAAAAATTAACTGAGATTAAGGCACCCTTAGTGTAAGTGACTAATTGGTATATCGATGTAGTGATTGTGATGGTATGCATCCCAATGAATAGTATAAAAAGGGATGTTCCGAGTATATGGATTATGGCATAAATTGATCTATAACTGAAAGTGATTCCTTGAGGCATTAAGAAAGACTGACAAGAAATGTGATGACTGTGATGGTGAGGAATTTCAAAGGATTCAATTGAATAGTGCTTAATGCAAGAACACTATAGAGATGAAGTGGAAATGAACCTAACCTTAGCGGAGACTAAGATGTATGAGATAAAATTTGTTACTGGAAAAGTGTAAATCATGTCGATGAGATGAATCTGATTATGCAAGAGACTTCCTGAACATCAAAGGAATATAAATTGTGAATATGAGGAGAATATAGATTCGAGTATATTTGTGTAATTATGTTCAGAAAGTACGAAATTGATTTGAAGAATGTTTAGTCAACTCAGGCAGGGATATATCGCAACTAAATTGTGTTATGTGGAGAAATTAGGGTAAAGGAACATGTGTCAGAGTATGTGTGATGGAACTGAGAAAATGATGAGTAAATTGTTCCTTATTGGAAACTTTCAATATTTAAAGAGTTATGCAAATCAATTATGGGTATACGGAGTTTATTGTACTACTGAAAAGTTAAGTGTCTTGATTGTATTTAAATGGGAGAGTGATTAAGATCATCGATGATCGATTGAATGTATTCGAAAAGTGAAGAAGATGAATCGGCACAGTTGAGGAAATTGTATACTATGCGAGTTTCATAAGAGTGAATTTGACTTTGATTGAATAAATAGTGGATGAAGCATTATTCGAACATGGCATATTTGGGAGATTAAATGAAAATAGAGGTCTTGGTAAAATGTGAAATTGTAAGGAATATATATGGAATTGGGTATAGGCTGGATACGTCCAGAAATTGTGAAAGCTCAAAATGTTTGAGGAAAATGTGTAAATAGTATGACTATTAATTGTAAAAGAGATATATGGAGAAATGATCAGCTCGAGTATGGATCGTATCATTTTAATTTGGAGATTTTGCGACGTGTATAGAAATGTCCCAGTAAAGGTTATGATGCGATCTGTTGAAATTGTGTAAAGTGATTATTGTACCTAGGGACAAGTATAACTTCATGGGCTATATTATGATTGACGATTTGAAATTTGTTGTACTGAGTACTGCTTTGACATTGAAGACATTAATTTACAGGAACAATTGGAGATGTCTATGAATGTGCAAATCAATAATGATAGAGGTATTTTGTGAATTCGAAAGATTTGAAAAGAATTAAGCAATTGCATAATTCAAATTATGCTAGTGATGAAATTAAATGGATTGAACAAGAAATTCAAATGAGAGGATCGAAGTTAAGTGATATGGTTTTGATTGTATGACTGAGTGTAAACTGTCGAGCTAGCAAAAAGGGGCAAAAAGAAAGTGTTATTCGTTATTGGAATTCCGAAACTGGTGTGTATATTTAAAAAGATTGGCAAAGATCAAATTAAGGTGTTGACATTTGTGAATGTCGTCGAGAAGTGGAAAATACTCTGACTTTTGATGAAAGTGATGCATATAGTTCGATTTAGAAATATGTGTAGTGCAGACTAGAGAAATTGTTTGAGAAATCGCGAGAAGCGATTAGAGTATTATGGGTTAGTAAGAGCGAATTAAAAGAGAAATTGATGGATTAGCGTGAAAAATCGAATGGTTGTATGTGTGATTAACCAACAGGCTTGACTGTTGGAATCAACTGTCAATCGGATAATTGGGAATTTATAGGGACATATAGACGTATAGTCTGGATTGATTGCAGCTGTATCAATTGTTGCATTGGTGACACCATTTGAGCAGTGTACTATGTTGTGAGTGAAGTGAATCTGTAATAGGGATTAAGAAATCCAAGGTAATGACAATGTGTCGAGTTGATTATTATCGAGGCTATAGAACCTTATGAGAATAATGTTTTAATACTACAGGGATGTAATTTGAAAATCGATAAATGAAATGTTTCAAAGTGTATCACATCGGCCTGATACACTTAGATGAGATAGAGGAAATAGGGAAAACTGGATTCGTTAGAAAGTGGCCTCTATGTGACTGTGATATGAATAGAACCAAGGATTAGAAAGTGAGTTCAAAATATAAAAGATGATTCGGACTTATTAAGCGTTATATGGGCTGTAATATGTATTATTGATAGCAAAAGTGAAGAATTGCGAGTTATTATGAGGAATCAGCTATGATAAGTGTAAAGATAGAGGAGAGATAAAGAGTGATCGATTGTATTGATTCAGTATATCTGACAGAAATTGATTATATAGTGAAATAAGTGAGAGACAGTATATAGTGATCGGAGCAACTCCCCTGCCTTCCTGATCAATCGTATATGAAATTTCGAGGACGAAATTTTTGTTAGGAGGGGAGAATTGTAACATCCCGTTACCGAGGTAATGGGTATATAGGTAAATTTGAACGGGTTACCGCACATTATCGACTGAGTATTTATTTGGCCTCTAATTGTAGAGGATTGAGTCATTTAGCACATGCACTAATAGGTACATGCATTCATGACATTTTCCCGGCATTGATTGTGATACCGATAGAAATTTTGAATGTGTGAGAAAATGAGAATTGAGTCTGATTTATTGAGAAATTGGGGATAATTGGGCTTGAAAATATAAATTGGAAATGTGTTAGAGTGATTAACAATTGATAGTGATTCTTTGGAATTTTCTGGCAAATTTGAGAGATTGTGTCCGGACCGGGAAAATGGCCTAGAGACTGATAGATTGGTTTCCAGTTCAGAAAGTGAGTGGTAAATGGCTTGGAAAATTAAGACTTGTGAGTTTAAGAATTATTGTGATAAGTCATTGAGATTTAGAGACTGAGACTAATCGAATTTGAGGACTGTAATCTATAAGTTTAAATCAACCCCTATATATATATGTATTAGGTGTTGAAATTGGAAATAAGAATTTCCTTTCTCTTTTCTCCTTCCTCTCACCGTCGACGATTTTCCCCTTTCCTCTTGGAGATTTCGTTGTTCCCTCTTTATTGTGAGTGAGGATCTGCTGGATCATTGGAGTTATTGATGTCTAGCTTGGAGTTGGAGAATCACCGTGGGTGTTGAAGTTTGAAGGATTTCGGAAGTTTTTAGGGTTAACCGTCGATTCTTCGATTTGGTAAGTTTATTGGGTTTAATGTTATTATTTGTTGTGTTAAATGCATGCATGGGGTTATTTGTGAAAGGATTGGGTTGTTATGAGTGATTTATTACTGGTTTTAGAGAGAGATTGGACAGAAATCGATCGAAGAAGACAATCGGGTCTTCGCACATCGTGACGAGCACAGAGGCGTTAGGGCTTTGTCGCGACGAGTAATTAAATTTATTAGTCGCAACGAGCTCGGCTGGGCGTCGCGATGAGCGCGGGTTTATTCGTCGGAACGAATGGTCTCCACGTCGCGACGAACGGACTTCTTCATGTCGCGTCGAGCGGACGTAGGTCGCGACGAGGAATGGCATTTCTGATTTGATGATTGTTAGTTTATTGGGCATAACTTATGGTATAGACCTCCGATTGAGGTAATGTTTGATTCGCTATGAATTAGAGAGAGAGGTCTATAATTGAGAAAAAGAATGAGAGTTTGAATTCAAGTTTTTGAGATCTCAATTAGTGAAAGAAAGATAAGAATGTGATTATATCACAATCTAAGGATTGTTCCTTAATAATTGGGATTTAACTGTGAGAATTATGAAAGTGAATTCAATGCTATTGGAGCCTGCAATAAGTGAATTTGATCTAGTCCAAATGGAATTGGTATAGTTCCAGGACATGTTAGTGAATTGAGATGGGCCATTATTGATCATATGAGTGAAAGGTTAGGCTGTGACAAAAGAAAGTGAATTTGGGAAATAGCACCGGGAAAGTCATGAATAGGCATAGTACACCTCATCGTTGAGACATGTGCATTATTGAATTGTGTGATTGTGCATTGAGTAATTGGGAATCTGTTTGATTGTTATAGAGGCTCCGATGGATCGAGATTCCACGGACAGTGCTGAGACTTCCAGGCAGGTAGCACGGAAGTTCAGGTGAGTAACCTAGTTGGTTCCTCAATCTTTGTGTGATAGAATGCGTTGTGAATGTATGAATTGTTAATCAATGTGAGTGATATGAATGTGAAATAAATGAGCTTTAATTATGAATAAATGTTTTGATTGTGAGGGAATGTGAAATGTATTACATATATGAGTACTTGTGATTGTGAATCAGTGTATAGAATTATGAGTAATGTTTTGAATGTGATTGAATGAGACCCAAATTTGGGCATGGCATTCCGCACATGTGTTTTAAAAAGAAAAATGTACCGACTACTAAATGAGTGGTTAGCACGCCACCCTCGCAGGGCACGGACTCGGACATCACTGTCGATGTCGGGTTCGGGTCTTGCGGGAGTGGGGCGCTACATAGGGAATCAAATACAAAATTATTTCCCCTCCACCTGAAGTTTTTAAGCTAACGGTAGCTAGATGGAAAACGATATTGGTTAGCTATTTCATGGCTGAGAGGCTCTCATTTCATCAAAGAAAGAAATGGTAAAAATACATAAAATGAGGACCAAATTGGACACTTATTGCTAAGGAAGACAAAGTATTTATTATTCAGATTATTTGATGCTATATGAATGTTGAATGCCTCTTAACAAGAAGAACCTTTACACTAGAATAGAAAATTCCTTTTCCCTCTCAAGTTGAAACCTAAGATATAACTTGACAAGAAAGGTATGAAATATATACCTATATAGGTTTAGTTTCACCATATACCACTTAAGTATTGATTCATTATAGGACTTCGTTATCTGTTAGGTCCATCGGCAAACTTTTATGTTTTGATAAGCATGATGCTAAATTGAGGATAGTAGGTTATGCCAAGATAGTTATGGAGGAGGAGATGAACATAGATTTACCTAAAACTTTAAGAATCCAAAGATATATATATATATATATAAAGATGGATTGATGATGCCTAAAATATCACTTTATTACCCTTAGAAACTTGCATAAAGTATTCAAAATAAGAACTAGAATTTGAAGGGAAAAATTTTATAATTGGAAGTTAAGAAGAATAAAGCAATAATTGGAGTCAAAATATAAGGAAGTGAACTATGATAAGGAGAATATAACATCTTTTTTGCAGATAAAGCTCAGGATTTTACAATTCGTTTAGGAAATCCAAATCATGATCTTAATACTATATTAGCTCCTAAGACTCCTAAAGTTCTTAAAGCTGATTTGGCCATTTATTTCCACCAACTTTGCATTCTTTCCTTAAAATTATGAGACCCCAGAGAGGCATTTTACTAAAAACAAGGAAGAAGGAATTCTAATAAAGAAAAAGAAAAAAGTGCCCGACACTTAGGAGACAAATTAAAAATAATAATTCATACCTGTAACTAGGAAAAGACCTAGTAGGAAACCAAAAGAAAAAGGCTCTCAACCTTAAATATCCTAATGATTATAGCTTGGAATGTAAAGAGCTTGAACTAATTCTAGAAGCAATAAGTTATCTTTATTTAGTTTAATAATAGAAAACCAACTATAGTTAGTATTTTACAGACTAAAATAAAGGTTGATACATTGAGAGAAGGTCAATATTTTTAAGAAAAAAATGGTTATCCATATCCAACCTTCTTTCCCACTATAATGGTAGAATCATAGTTGCTTATGACCCTAAAGAAATTAGGGTTACTTAATTTCACTGCTCAGCATAATTCATCAACTTGAGGAGCTTCCCTCTATAAAGACATTATTATAACATTTGTTTACATTGCTAATATGACATTAAAGAAAAAACAACTATGGAATGACTTGAAATTAATACGTGCATCTACTTAGACACCTTAGTTAGTAATGGGAGACTTTAATAGCATTTTATATTCTTAAGAAACTTAGGGATCTACTCAATAACTTAAGCAATCTAATGATGATTTTAGGAATTTTTAAGCTCCCCTATATTAACTAATTTAATATATAGTAGCAATTTTTTCACCTAGAGCAATAAGAAAGACGGGAAGTGGTTAAATAGAAAAAAGTTTGATAGAGAGCTTGTTAACTTACTTTACGTGACTAGATAATCTGACAATTATGGCCTATTCATTATCCCTTATCTCAAATCATAGCTCCACAGAGATACAACTTTAGCAACATAAAAGGATAATGGGATCTCCATTGAAATTCTTTAATCATTTGATTAAACTAGAGGGCTACAAAGAAGTCATTATAAGGGAAATTTCTACTAAGTGCAAGGATTTTAATACTTTAAGTGTATGAGGAGGTTGTAAAAAAAAAAGAGACAAGCTTAAGAATTTTATACAAATCATTTCAATAAAGATATGGCCTTTGTTATTATTAAAGCCAAATGAGTTCTCCAACTAGATCATGGCGAACTCTATACTAATCCTTGTAGTAATAATTTGTGTAAGTAATAGAATACTATATGAAAAAATTACTATTTCATGAACAATATATTTTTATATATTTAATTTATATTGTTTTATTAGTGGAATAATTAATAAAATGTGAATTTCAAGTTAAAAACATGCCACAGAAGAGAAAAAGGATATGGTGCAGCCAAGGCTTAGGTAATCACCATTTGGAGGAGCCAGTGCACGTCTAGGTGAAGCATCATATTTTGCGGATGCTATAGAATCAAGTGCTACACATCCAGCTAGTGCACATTCAGATGAGGCATCACCTTCCCTACCTACAGTCCCTATGTAGTCACATTCCTTACCTACTGCTACACCATCCAATACCCCTACCACATCTGGACCATCAGATACTATTGATGTAACATCTACTCCCAAGCCAAAATTTAAATCTATACCGACAGAGATATCAGGGATAGACATTGCAGATGAAGAAGGTGACCTCCAACCTGGAGCTAAAGGAGTTTATGAAAGAATTTACATTACAATTGTCAACGATCTGTGAGTGAAATTCTAAAAATTTTGTAGTGCACAATGACACCATAGGTTTATATTGATGTTATGGGTTTTAATTTGAAAATTATCTAAAATAGCTTATATATTAGGTTGTTCTACTTGGAACGTGCTCCAGAAATATCTCATTCAAGTTTAAAGAGAAGATAGAACTTGAGGGTTATATATGAAAGAATATCTCTTAAGGCATAAAGCACTTTTATTATCAGGAGTTAGACGTACAAAAAATAATTTCTTTAATCTTTTTTATTTTATCTAATTTTATACATTAATTAGATAAGTATTATAGTTTATAAGTACTTATAGTATGTTTTTCTTTTTTCTTATTTTTCATAAAGAATTTTTTTAGGATTTAAAATTTAATGTTGTCATTTATGATGTATAAAAGAGGTATGGTTGTATATGTTATAGACTTTGTTGGTTTGATACATGAGAATGATGTATGACCTCCTTATATATCTAAAGAAATATGGACTCATTGGTAGTAGTACTGGGCAACACCTAAGGCAATCTCCATTTTAAGCGCAATTCTGCAAATAGACGGGGAGGATCTGAGGGAGAGAATCTACCCATACAAACTAGAGGATCTATCACCCACCAGGAGCATGCAAAGAAACTTGTAAGTATCTAACTTTAAACTTATATTCTAATTTTTGTACTAATTATTACCAATTATATTTCAATGTAATTTGATATATGAAATTTAGAATGAAAATGAATGTGAATTACAAAGAATGATAATTTTATAAATGTCTATTGTCATGAATGACTATGTTGTTGAGAATTTTTTTTTAACATGGAATAAATATCATTAAAATAGAGGAAAATCTGCTAAAATTTTTATAAATTGTAGTTCACTTGTAACACTTTATTTTGATGCATGAAAAGTCTATGGGCACGAAGTCTACACTACGTTAGCTCTTTTGCACACCCACACTAAGAAATATGATGGTGTAGCCTTCATCAACACCTAATGCAGAAAACTTAATATATGTAGAATTTATACTTTGATATTAATTTGATAAATAATATTAGTTAAAAATTATCACTTATTAATATGAACAGTTATAATGATAGGAGCAAATACAAGAAAGCATTGAATGATAGTCTAAGAACACTAAAATATTGATGAGAGTAAGACATATCTTGATACAATTGGTGGTAAGGACGAAAATTATTATTTCTGTCAAAAAATTTTGCAACGAAATTTGTAATTCCAGTAAAAAAAATTTTTGACGTACATTTCTTATATGACCTTTTCTATCAGTAATTTCCATTGCCAAATTTGTTTACCTACAGAAAATCAGTATTTTCTATTAGCAATTTCCGTCGTTAAAACTAGTTTTTCTTGTAGTGCATGTTGGTCCAGTTAAGTTAGCTCAATATCTATCCATAATCTTAAGGCTCAAAGTAATGATGTCTCCTTTCAAATATTTAGGGATATCTATCAAAACTACTAGATTTATATAAAGATTGATGATTGATTGTTTATATGTTTATAAGAATTATAAGTTTTAACTACATATGCACAGTGTAGTGGCAATTAGGATTGATAAGTATAGGTCAATCCCCCGAGGGCTTTAAGTATTAGAATTAACGCTTTTTCTATTATCTAAGTGTTGAATCAGGTTCTGAATTTAATTGAAAATTAATCTAAACAAACTAAAATAAAATTAACACAGTAAAGAACTAGAATAAAGAAATACTACAATTAGATGATATCAAATAAGTAGTGCCTAGGTGAAGAATCCTCCTAAGATATCTTAAACACTAACCTTTTATCATGCAATTAAATTATTAATTATTGTACCATGAAAATTCCTATCTTATGTTAATATATTTCCCAATACTATTACTAACTAACCCTCAATTAATTAACAAAATGTTTTTTCTAGTTAAAACCCCTAAAATTGCATTACTCGATTTGTGAATTTCACTATTAGGTTTAACCTTAATATAGAGGATTTATGTTGACCTATCTCTAGGTTTTCATGCAACTTCTAACAAATATGGTAGATCTATTCACACAAGGATTTCTCAATCTCAATCATATGAAGTCAAACATTAGACACATATTTCAGAAATATTGGCTCAAGAATATAAACGCATAATGGAATCATAATAAACCAATTAATAAAATTGTGTTGAATAAAAGACTATATCATATTATCATACCAACTTAAGGTTCATAACACCTAGACACTAAATAATTAGTTCATAAACATAGAAAACAAATCCATCATCAAATATTCAGAAGAAAAAACAAAAATAAAATAATTTATAATTTATACCCCTTTTATCTCTAATGAAGTCTTCTTGAAATTTGGATCAAAGGTTACTTTCGGTCGAATTTTGTGATCTAACCTTTGTCTTTTTTTGTCCTTCATTTAGAAATGCTTATTCTTTGCTTTTCTGGTGTCTAACCTAACTCAATTTGCCTCGTCTTGACCCTAGCTTTAATAATTTCCTTTTATAGTAAAAACTAGAATTTTTAGAATATACATGGTCACTTGTATAATCGTCTATCTCAAAATTTCCTCTAAATTGTGACTTTACATGATCACAAAATCTTACACAGCAACATACATAGTTGTGTATGTCAATATGCATGAGTTTGTATCTTCACATGGGCATGAACAGTATCTTCAAAACTTCATATGATTACAGTGCCTTACATGGTCTCTATACATGGTTGCGTATTCTAAAGCTTCTTTAAATCTTCTTTTGTTCCTCGATTTCTCCCAGATTCTTCTCCTTTTGGTCTATGCAGATAATTATCATCTACAAACACACTTCAAGTAAAATAAGTACCAAAAATACTATAAAACAATTAAATAACAAGCAAAATACACTAAATATGGTTATAAAATATAGTTAATTAATTGTTTATCAAACATCCCCATACTTAAGCTTTTGCTTGTCCTTAAGCAAATCATAATCAACTTAAAAACATTCATCCTTTATTAACCTCAATCTATACATCCACACCCTAAATCATCATTTCATGTTAATAAAATTAACCTGCAATTAGATTCAAGTCATCCTAAATCCAACCTTTATATCAATAATAAACACAAATATAATCTTTTTGAAATCAAAAGCATAATTTTTCACTCCCTCACCAAGAATTCACTTAATGCATGTAAAGTGTTTAGGGTGGGAAGTGTAGGAACTCTCAAGTTAACATTTAGGCATATTCTTATCCATAATCTTGCAATAAAATTGTATCTTCAACACTTATAAATAAATTAAAAACAAAAATCAAAAGGTCTTGTTACAAGGTTTTACTAAGGCTTAGGTAAAGGCATAATAGGGATAATAAAAGGGGGATAATATTGAAAGAAATTGACATAAACTTAGTTCTTCACAATGTAGGTCCTTTATACCATAATTCCATTGGTACAACTTTAATACTTTTTTATGCTAGCAACATATATTATTATTATTATTATTATTATTATTATTAT
>JANITW010000234.1:20137510-20148693 GCA_027564335.1 Erythroxylum williamsii | reverse complement strand
GTGGATATTAGTGGAACTGTTCTGGTGGTGCACCTTTATCGTGGGATATGTGTCGGAAGGACCTTCGGGCGTCCCGACGTGTACCCTACGGTGAGGGGGCGCTACATTATTTAATACATTTGTATGATCCGTATTTTCTCCTTCTGATACTGAACAGATACCATCACTATCAGGTTCATCCATGTCTACGAATAATACATCCCATTCTTCAAGTAGTGCTAATACTTCAATTATTGCTGATCATGCAATATTCCCTTTCTGCCTTGGACATACTCTAGTATAATGTCCTGTTTCTCCACAAATGTAGCACTTACATTTACGCATAGGTGGTTTTCTTCTTTTAAAAACCCGTAAATGAGTTTTATGCGGTTTACCTTTATAATTCTTTGCTTTTCGTAAACCGTACTTTCTTCCTTCTTGATAATATCCAGGGATAGGTATTTTTGAACAAAATGTTAACATATCATATAAAGTACAAGAAATACAAAAACAATAAAATAATCATTCCCCCTAATGGTAGAATAGTATATGCTTTTAACATGGAGACACTTAAGGTGTCTTTAGCAAAATCCTCGTATTAGTATGTCCATCTGCTTTGTAAAATTGAAAATCTAGAATCGTTATTTAAAGTGACAATCATTTATGCTTCCAAATTTGAATTCCAAAGAGCCAAGTTATAGGATAATTTAGGAACTATGAGTAACATGATGGTTATCCCCTAGATTCTAGCTGGGGCTTCAATTGTGTCCTGTCTCCATCTGAGGAATAAGGTGATAGAATTAATCACTCTAATATTAGAAGTGAGATGGAAAGTGTAATGGCAAAAATGATGGTTACCAATTTGACATACTCAAGCAGCCTATACATTTGGAATAACAAAGGTGGGGATTTGATCAGGAAGAAACTTGATAGATTATTAGCTAATCAAAGATGGATGAGTTCCCGTCCACACTCTAATGTGTTATTTAGACCCCCCTACTATGCTCAGACCAATCCTATTTGGAGGTCAGTGATCTCTTTACTAGAAGAAACACTATTCAGATTTCTGAAATTCCTAGCTAATAATAAAGGTTTTCTATAACTAGTCAATGATGCATATAATAATGAAATTCAAGGCCACAAATCTTTCCAAATGATGAGGAAACTATATGGTTTAAAAAATAAACTCAAAATCTTTCCCAAAAGAGGAATCCTTATAGAAAGAAAAGTACAAAAAGTTAAGGAAGATCTTATCGAAGTACAAAGGGCTTCCTACCTCTCTCCACACAATCAAAACTTACAAACTGATGAAACCAAGAAACTGTAGGAATATATTAAGAGAATGGCAGATCATAATTCAATGCTGATACAGAAGGCAAGAAACATATGGTTAAAGAAGGGGAACTCCAATTTAAAGTACTTCTATAATTCCATCCTAGCTCAAAAAGAATTCTAATAAGATTCTTTCTCTACTTAACTGCAATGATCAATTAATATCTTAAACCTTTATGATTGAAGATATGGCCAGCAACTATTATTGGGACTTATTAGCATCAAATAGTCCTAGTAAGATTCACTTACAGGACCTATTAGAAGTGATTGGATTGCCGCAATTTGTCCATCTGGATTCATTACAAATACAAGCTACTCACTTAAACCCAAAAAAGCCTAGGACATGATGTTTATAATGCATTTTTCTTTCAACGCTCTTCGAATATCACTGGAAATCTATTAACTGATATGGTGCAGGAATTTCTTCATTTAGGAAGTGCAAGCTATATTTATCTAATTCCTAAACAAAAGAACTAGGTCTCATTCTTCTTACATCCAAAGGTGTTGTTGCGTATTTTGTTTGTACTTAAAGTAAATTTGATTCTAATTTCTCTATTTTATTATAATAGAATGAAAATGAATAATTTAATTAATGAAATAATTGTATTATTAATTATAATTAATGAGTATTTTATTATTAATTAATGAATAATGAATGATAAGTTGAATATTCAATTGCGAAATTTTTCTTTTATTAATTAGCTTACGCTCTGACCTGAGTAACATGGGGCACATGGAATCTCGTGTGAATCAGCAAAGACCACCTTGCAAGGCTAAATACTCCTGGAAAAAATATTACTAAAAAAAGGAGCAATACCAAACCTCTTGGTAGGACAATAAATTGGCTATTGCTCCTTTTTTCTTATCTATTTAAATGATTTCAGACTTGTGTCATGCTGCAACACAGTATATAAGGTGTAGCTAATGTATTAGCCAATAGGTTAAGGAATCCTCTCAAGTATCCGGTGCATCATTCACAAAGTGCATTTATCTATAAAAAGGAAATCTTATACAACATACTTTTAGTACAAGAGCTAATAATAATAAGCAATTAGAAGGCATACCATCAAAATCTATTTCTCAAAGGCCTTTGATACCATCAACTAGAGTTTCATTACTAGCAATTTAGAGTGGTTTAGATTTTCCTCAAATTTTATTTCCTAGATTCAAGAGTGAATCTCAACACCCTCATTTAGCATCCTTTTAAAAGGTTCCCCCATCAAGTTATTTAAAAGCTCTAAAGGGATGAGACAGGGCGATCCTCTATCCTATATCTTTTTGCAATCTCTATAGAAATCCTTAACAAAATTATCAGCTTAAACATTGATGGAAGTACTTATGTGCGACACTTCACATCACTCATTCTATTTTATGGAAGATTTAATGATTTTTTATTCTGTAAATCCAAAGTCTTTAACAATTTATGCACAAGTCCCTCATGGATTTTTGTAATAAAATCCAAAGTCTTTAACAATAAAAATTTTGAAGGCTAATTATCAAAAAAGTAGGATGTATTTCTCTAGGGATGTCACTAATTCTAAAAGTTTGAAGGACATTTTAGGGTTACGTGTTCAAAACCTTCCATTCAAGTATTTGGGGGTTCCCATATCTATAAAGAAATTAAAATATTAAGATTGCTTGCAATTAGTGGAAAGGTACAAAAAGAAGATCAATGCATGGCAGAATAGATTCCTCTCCCTAGTAGGGAGAGTTTTGCTTATCTTAGCATTACTTAACGTTCTCCACCATCATTGGAGCCCACACCTAGCTTTACCCAAGAGGATCATAAAAGAGATTGAAAGATGCATGAAGAAATTCCTTTGGTCTGGGATAGTAGAATTACACAAGGGTGCTAAGATGAAATGGGATTACCTGTGGTAAAGAAAATAAGAGGAAGGGCTAGGACTCACTTCCTTTCAACTAGTCCAAATCATGATCATTGCTACAAGGATCTGGAAGTTTATAAATGATAGAGAGGCCCTCTGAGGTAGATGGATATATGCTTATTACTTAAATAACCTCAATTTCTAGCAGTTGGATAAAAAAAATAAATACTCATGGCCTTTCATCAATATTCTAAGACACAAATGCATTATTTTTCCTCTCATTAAAGTGTAGCTTGGCAATGAAGAGGACTCGTGGATACGGTTTAATAACTGGTATCCCCAAAGCCCATTAATATTAAGAGAGATTAAATGCTCAGTCTACTGGATAGATGGTCAATTCACTTTAAGGTATCGTGCTTAATGTCCAACAATAAATGGATGATTTTTGGTGGAGGGTCTAACAGGTCTCAGGCTATTCTCCTAAGCTACATGCCATACTCCCTTAATAAGGATAGATTATTTTAGACTGCTAGTACAAATAGGGATTTCTCTAACTCTTGTTTTTTAAAAGCATTGAGGCCTCAACATCTAAATACTTCTTGGTATAACATAGTGTGGAAATCCTAATTCCCAAGGCATCATTTGTAACCTAGATGGCAACTAGAGGTAGACTGAAAACCAAGGATAGATTGAAAGGTAATATTAATCAAGTCTGTGTTCTATGCAAAATACAATCTGAAACCATAAACCATTTGTTCTTCAAATACAATTTTTCAGCTTTTATATAGGCAAAGTTGTAGCACAATTTGAATGTAACTTTTCTAGAAAATGATTGGGTTCATATCTTAGCATGGGTTGACAAACTTTACAAAAGAATTGGGGATGATGGAAAGTGCATGAGTCTAGCGCTGAATTGTTTAGTCTACTCAGTTTGGTTTGACAGAAATTGAAGGATCTTTAGAGATGTACATAATGAAAAATATGTAGTGATAAACAAGACTTATTGTTAGATCAAGGAGATATTGATTGTTAACCAAGCAACAAATATCTTAAGCTCTTCCATGAAATGTAATTGGAGTTTGGTATAACTTCTATCTTGAATGTTCTAGCATTAAACCTAGTTCTACTCTATTGAGAGGTTGGTCCTTTACTCGATTCATATCCCTCGTAACCATAACCTTGTAATTACTTGATAGGCCTCTTAGCCTTTTAATGAAAATTTTTTATTTATCTTTCAAAAAATATGGCATATTGATTTATTAATAAATCAATCAATATTACCACAAACTCACGATATATAAAATTTATTAACTTTGACCTATATTGGTTGACCACTAACCCATATAGTTCAATCAATCGCCCCAAAAAAATAAATTTTTTAACAACTTCAAATGCTCAAAACTAATTTGTTTAATTCAAATATGATTAAAACACTTCCTAAAATATTTCTCAAGATTATGTGAAAGATCAACAGGCTTTTATATTAAAATCAAAAGCTTTAGTGCCTCTTAATGAATATAAAGACTCATGTAATGAAGTAAGATAAAATTATTATAAATGGTGAGACTTTTGGATCACCAAATTAACAGAGTAAGCTTACACATAACAATACAAAATGTGAAATAATATTGATCTTCTTTTGTTCTTATTTTTTATCTTCGTTTCGTTGATTATAAACTTCAACTTCTCTTGTGTAACTTCTTTTTTGGAGTTTATGGTTTCTTTTTATTAATAATATTTCATTTCATCAAAATAATTAACACATTAGTATTAATTATGTTTTATCATCAAAATATTAATTGGAAACTCCCTTCATTCAATAATTCATTTTTGGAGTTATAATTTTTCTGTTTGTAATACTAATGAATCAAGAATCTTTCTATCTTTAAAGAGAACTATAATTTTAAGTAAAATCCAAATGAAATAGGATCACTACAAATTTTTAATTTTATTAAACTTAGAAGAGAGTCTTGAAAGTTACAAAATCTAGCATCTCTTAATATAATTAAGATTGATACATTTAATGTTTATCTTGTGAAATATTTTGTTCTTATTTGTACAAATCCAATTTGAATACAATTATAGTCTTTATCTTTATGTTAGTTCATAAAACTTTGAGACAGCAAATGTATACTTTTAAAAGATCTTGATTCTTCTATTTTCATAATGTATTTAATTTTTGAATGAAATTAAATTTTATTTGTTGATTTTTTTATCCTTTTATATTTTTAGTATTTTTAATTTTCATTATTAACAATTCTTCTCGTGTATTCATAGTTGAGATATTAGAGATAAATTTGGTTTATGTCAAATAAATTCAAGAGGCTATTTATGATTATGAGTTTTAAGTTAGTTAATAAATATATTGCTCGAAAGTAATTACACTCATATCACTAACCTTCACTAAATAAAAATTGGTTTTTCTAAAATTAATATATGCATTTATACTTAATTAGAGATGACATCGAGTTTGATAATCGAGTCAGGCTTGAGTTGACTAGGCTCGAGTTGTTCAGACTCAGTCCAACCTGAGGCCCAATACATATAGGCAAAACGGATTCATTTTGTAAAAAATAACATTGTTTTTACATTTTTAGTTTAAAACAGTTTGGGTCAGGCTAAGTCAAGTTAGGATTCAAATCGAACTCAAGTTTGAGTTAGGTGCCAACAGCAACGGTTAGGTCGAGCTTGGGCCTGGACGAATCCAAACACGGCCCAACTCATTGTTACTCCTATAGGGCTCAAGTTCGGTCAGACCCAATGTACTGTTATCATTAATTTCTCGAGGCATTGAACATGGTAAAAAATATTTTCAAAACAAAGTTAAGAGAAATTTTGTGGGCTTACTCATGGATTGTTCATGGGTGGTAATCCTCACAATTAGTACCTGAAAATTGAATTTGGTGAATAAAACATAATCAGTTGTGGGGTTGCTTTCAATTGAGTTTGATTTTGTACAGGGTGCAAGCAACGTTAAAAATATTGTCTTGTATTTATCCTATCATCTCAAAAATGGTACTGAAATGGCCTATTTTGTACCAGATTAAGGTATCCGTTGATACCATCTTTTTTTGGCTTGCAAAATATCGATTGACAGTAATTCAAAATTGTAATTTTAAAAAGTAGAAGTATTAACCAAATAAGTTGGTGTGAGTGATTCAATATTCTCATCTTTTAACTAGAGGTCTCAAGTTTGAGTCCTGAAAATGGAGAAATCTGTTTAACCAGCATTTTACTCCTTACAGACTAACCCTATGTGAGTAGGGATTAGTCTGAGAATGGATGATTTAAAGGCGCCTTCTCATAGTTAGAACCCTCCTAAGATATCTCGTAGGCTAAAAAAAAAAAAAAAAACTAGAAGCATTAAATTGAGAAAAAACCTCCAAAAAAAAAAACCAAAACCGTAGCTATCCCTGTCCCTCAAAATATAACGAACACTCAAAAATCTGAAACAATTATCCCCTGATCCTCTCCCCTGCTTATCGCCTTATTCCTTTTTTCATTGTCATCTTCTCATCCTCCTTCCCTTGTCTTCTTTGCTCGCCTCTCCACTTGCCGCCACTTGCCACATATCTGCTTTTCGCTGCTGCTAGCTCGCCAAGATGTCACAGCTAGGTCGTCGCCACTCGCCAAGAGGTGATCTGTTATGCTGCTACTCTGCTGTGTTGCTTGGTGAAAAATTTAAGGTTTAAATAAAAAATTAAAATTAAATTGATTAATTCTAATAAATAACAATTAATTAATTTATTAATTATATCTATTAATTAATAAATTAGTAATTTTTAATCCTAAAATTAGATTAGCAGTAAGTTTGGTGAAAGTGAAAGGGAATTCCACTTTGTAACAAAATTGTTTTGGGCTTTTAGTTTGGGTTTGTGCACTAATAAAGTCATGGTCATTGAAAATTTCTGGACAGTATTATTATAAGAATAGGGGTTTTTTAAACTTTTAATCCAATTAATTATGAACATTAGTGTTATAAGGATTGGATTTTTCTTTATTACTAAAATAATATTAAATATTAAATCATATCGATACCGTTTGATGTAAGAATCAAATTTGATAGGGGTATTACACATTAGGATTCAAGTGTTAAAAACTTTTATCCCAAGCTAGGCTTGGGCTCTCACGACTAGCCTGCAAACGAATTGAAATTTGTGTTGGATGCCCATTGGTGAGGAGTAAGCTATCTGTGCTCTATGGAGTATGGACTCGTTGGACCATATTGCCTAAGCTCCACAAATTAAATGATACTTTTCCGCTCTTAAAAACCCAATAGTAATACTTTTTAATTGTTATGTTAAATGTACATTCACAATTAAAAAGTTATATATATAGTCAAAGTTAACGTATGTAATGTGCAAAAGTTTTCGTTTAGTGGGAGTTTAGAAAAGATTATGATATACGCAATATTTTTTATATATTTTTATAAAAAATAATTTATGTGACTTAAATATGATCTTATAATCACAAACCTTTACTTATTTACTTAAAAGCTTATGTATACGTATATATACATATATATGTGTGTGTATTTGTGCGCACCGGCTCACAAAACGAGCGAAAATAAAGCAACGCTTTCTTGGTCATAAACGACGTTAACTAAGCCACTCCATAAACAGTAAAAACCCGCAACCCAAAACAACGATTTGCCACTTTAAGTTTCGATTCCAGTGTAAATGACACCACTAACTAGAAATAAAGACCATATCCATCAATTCTACCACATCCAGCTCAAAAGAGCTCACTCACACGCATAATCTTCACCCTCCGTTTCTAATTCCACAATAGTTTGATAAGAAATTAATTATTCATTGTTCATACGGGGGATCCAATGCTCTTTGGCTTTGTTTCACTTTTTTTACCTTATTATTTTGTGGGTCTCGTCGAAAACACTGTTGTGCTTGTTGCACTTTCGATGCCTCACGCGCCGCTCCCTGTCCACCAATTACTGGACAACGGCAAGAACACGTACCACAAACTTCTATTGGGTGTTCTTCGCCGAACATTCAACCATTCACAGGCCGTCAAGTGTGCAATCCAATCACTGATTCATTCTTGCTTTTAGTTTTTTTTTTTTTTGTCCCTGTAATTTTGCCTATGTGACAACGTTAACTCTACAATAAAAGCTCCGTAGTTATGTTTGGAAGTGTCGGTTTAAATTTCAATTCTTTTTATCCAAGCATATAAGCCGCATTTATTTATTTTTAATATTAAAATTCCTACAAAATCATAATTATAAACTATTTAATTTTTCTAATTATTATATATTTGATATGAATTCAAATATCAAAATCAACTGGCTACATGTATATGTTTAATTACATCTTTTATTATCTTATACTTAAATTGTTTTAGTGAAATAAATTACGTGAATCTTATGATAGGATAAATAAAAATTCATATTATATTCAAATATTATTATATTAACAAATGTAAATAATACGTGTAGACTTATTATAGCCTGAGAATTAGGTTAAGAATGGGCATGCTAAATCTTCTATTATTCATGGTCCAGGTAAATCAAGCCATATTATCGTAGAAAGATGCAGGTACTCGTGGTTTAATCCACCGAGCTTGAGAGGTACAATTCTAACTTGTATATCGCAAAAGGAATCAGTATATCGATAGTTTGACCTCTCTCACATTTTATCTAACCCAAGTCTGTACATACTTTAGGATCTTCTAATGATCGTTATAGAGCTCATCTACCGAGACACGCAAGAAGTTTTGTACCGCAGTACCCTAGTAGAATGTTAGTTTTTTATTTTTATTTCTCTTTGTAAAAAAAATATCATGCAAAAGAAAAATAAGAAAAATAAAATAAAAAGAGAATAGCGTAAAGTACAGCCTCCAAAACATTGATAAATACCGTAAAGACAAAAGAGACTAACAGGAGTAGATGATAAGGAAGGTTATTCCGAAATGAAAAACCACTCATATTTTCAAAAAATAAACATGTTTAACAATTAGTAATACACGGAATATTTAAAAAGAGCCAATTTATGAATTACCGCTATTAATTTACAAAATCATTTTCGTAATACTCATTTAAATGTAGAACAATACATGAATGAATATTTTTGAAATCTTAAACATTAACAAAAACTCTAAGTTATTAATTATAAAGAGCTTTTAGTAATAATTTTATAAAACCAAAATCAGGAACTATTTTCTAGTATTCAATTTTTAATGAAACAAAAATTAATATATAGAGAATATTTGGTATTTATTTAGTTTATTAATATTATGTAAAGTCTCACACAGAGACTTACTTGTGCACGCAAATTTTAGAGATAGATTACATCTTTGAGTTTTAATTTAACTAAAAATATGTGAAACCAAAGCCGCCAAGTTCCCACAGACAAATACAAAAACAACGTAGTTTTAGGGGACTTTCAGTTTTATTGTTTCCCTTACTTAATTAATTGGTATCTTACAAATTTTCTTCTATATTGGACACACTTGTGAATAGTTTTAGATTGTATTTGCTCGTAGTTGATTCATTTTTCTTTGGGTATTGAGATTTTGATTTTAAATCTTTATTAAACCATTAAAAGTTTTGATTTCTTTTTGTTTATAGTTTTCAATATTTTGCTTGCCTTTTTAATTGTCTAGTATTGTGTTTTGTTACTCTAATGAAACTTAGTTTCTATTATTGGTTTAGTTTTTTTATACCATATAATTTTGATTTGTTCGCGACTGTGTATACTTGTAATTTTCACATTGATTATTGAGGTGCCGCAATTTGGGATTTCCTATGAATCTTTGCTTCCTTTCTTAAGTAATATTAGAGTCATTTAGGGACCTATTAGGCTTGTCTTCTATAGCTTGTGTTGGGAATTAGTGTAAGAGTGGTGGCTCTGACTTTTAATGATAGAATAAGAGCTAGTCCTTCAGTGAGTTTTAGGTCTAAGAGAAGAGAAGACGTTGACAAATTATGGATAAGTTCTTGGAACATTGGTACCTTTATAGGAAAGTCTTTTGAATTAGTAAAGATTTTAGACAAATATAAAATTTATATAGCGTGCATCTAGTAGACGAAGTGGAAAGAGGCTAAAGTAAAATAGATTAATGAGTTCAAACTTTGTTATTAAGGGTGTTTGAAATGACATAATGAGGTAGGTATCTTAGTTATCAAGGAACTCATACATGATGTTATAAGAGTATAGAGGATTAATAAAAAGGAGTATGTCCTTAAAGATTGTGGTAAGAGATTTTGTTTTCAATGTAGAGTGTGCTTATGCACCTCAACTAGGTTAGATAAACAACTTAAGTGTCTATTCTAGGAAAAGCTAGATCAAGTGATTCAACGAATTCACCCTAAAAAGTGATTTATTCTAGAAGGAGACTTTAATGGTCATTTGGAGCAACATAAGATAGATATTCAAAGACTTATGGGAGTTTTGGGTACAGTGATAAGAATAATGATGAGACTACTTTATTAGGTATCGTGGTAGCATTTGAGTTGGTAATAGTCAACTCTTTTTTCAAAAAAAAAAGTAGCATTTGGTAACTCTCATGAGCAAAACTACGAAACTCAAATTGACTATTTTCTTATAAGGCAAAGTGATCAACCTAGTTGTAAGGATTATAAGGTGATACTTAGTGCTTGTTTATCAACTCATCATAAATGGTTATGAATCTTATAATTAAAGGTTAAAGGAAGAAGAGAAGTCTTAGAAGGTGTACTAGAGTTAGATGGTGGAATCTAAAAGGAGAAATAGTACAACAATTTAAGGATAGAGTAATATATAGAAAGAATAGAAATTAGAAATAGATGCTAACCAGATGTAGGAGAGAGTAGCAACTCTTTAAGGAACATAGTTAGAAAGATCTTAGGTGTTTCTAAAATGCCTAGGGGTAGTAAGATGGAGTCTTGGTGGTAGAATAAAGATATATATAAAAAAATGATTAAGATTAAGAAGGACACTTTTAAAGCTCCATTGGATAACACTATAGAGGTAGAGAGAGAAAGTTAGAAACTAGTAAAGAAAAAGGCAAATTGTTGGGTCCCAGACCCTCCACAATTGGTATTGTCCTCTT